>PVKM010049513.1:0-10939 GCA_004027735.1 Carollia perspicillata
AAAAAAAAACTAAGCAAACAAGAACAGAATCACAGAAATGGAGATCACATGGAGGGTAATCAGTGCAGAGGGTGAGGTGGAGAATGGGGGGAAGGTACATGGAAGAAGGAGCATAATTAGTAGGCATAAAATAGACGGGGGGGGGGTGATAGTTAAGAATAGTATAGGATAGAGAAGCCAAAGAACTTACATGTACAACCCATGAACTTGAACTAAGTAGGGGCAGATGCTGGAGGGTGCACAGTGTATGGGGGATAAAGGGGAGAAAAATGGGACAACTGTAATAGCATAATCAACAAAATATACTTTTTTTAAAATCAGAGGCAGAAAATAAGACTAATAGTACAAAACATGTTGTGCACCTTACTTACTAACCAGAATATCTTAGAACCCAGTATGTCAGCCACTAATCTCTCTACCTCTTATACAAATATTTGTTGTATAAGAGTTATAACTCACCATGACTCAGCTGGAACTTTACATAGAGAAGAGTAAAAACAAATTACCCCTCCTAGGAGCCAGGAAGGAGAGTAATCTTCCTGTAGAGACCCCACATTTGCTTTGAAGACATTGCTCTGGAACTTCTCCCCTATAGCAATGGTAAAATCCTGCCCCTGTCCTGACCTTGTAACTATTGAGAAAAAAAGTGAAGTTATAGGATGTCCTGTAGATTCTACAGAAACAGAGGGAATGAAATGCTATGGAGTATGCTTTACATTTGTTATGTGCTAAACCTGGGTTGTTTCATTTTGTGCTCACTATCATACTGTGTGGTAATTAGGATTAGATGAGGAAATTGAGTTTAGAGAGGTTATATGTGTATGCCAAATTAACTTTAGACTGTAATAAAAAGTAAAGAGCAACTATTTGAGCAAAAAGAAGCTGCAGCCCAGGAGACAGTTCAGGTAGCAGCAACCTAAATAGTTTTCCACTGAAACACAGGGGAGGCCACCATTTATAATGAAACTTCCCTCCTGAATTCCCAATTAGGTCCATTTTATGTAAACACAGTATCCAAATTGTACAGTTCTGACTGGATGAGGCAGGTCTTATTCTATTGGTAGAAAGAGAAGACTAAGGTTTCCCTGCAGCAGTTGAATCCCATAGGGTGAATAATCAAAGCATGGTCGGGGAAGCTGAGAAAGAGTTCATGTCTGAGGTTCTTCCCAGTATAGAGAATGCATGTGGAGCCCCCGTCAACAAATGGGTGCTAGGCTCTTATTATTTACCAAATTTAGCCCATTGGTTTACTCTTGGAATTCATCTCAGCAGAAAAATTGTGAAGCTCACATAAGAAATCTCCAAGAGAAACAGTCAAAGACAGAGGTGGACTTCAAAAACAAGTCTCTGTTTTATTAAATAGCCTTCTTTTCATGACCTTATCTCAATGACGTAAATTCGAAAGCTTCTTCCAGACATGAATTAAAAGAAATAGCAATTAAGGATTAACTGTTTGTAAACTTCCATGTTTGCCTATCTCCTTTCCCAATCTATTTTGGGTCTAATACTAGATTAACTATGTAAGTTAGTAGGTATCATTGACTGTAATTATTTCATTTTAAAAAAATCCATGGTTCTTATAAAATACATTTAACCCTCAGTAAGATAAAATTACTTTTTCTACAGACAATGTAGAATAAACTGATAAATGATAAACTTTATTGAGAGAACACTTACTATCTTCATTGAAGGATATTATCATGCCAGCAAGAAAGAGCTGCCTGCATAGAAATCTACTCGAAGAGAAACAGAGATAATAAAACCTAGAGAGTATCTTAGTGATCTTAGCATAAAGGAGCAACAAGTGTTCAAATAATGCTTTATAAGTTTTAGTTCTCTCCAGATCAATTAAAATCTTGATTTGAAATCTCTGTTTTCATAAAGCTAAGGGTAATTAGATTTTAAACATTGATGTAGACAGAGACACAAACTGTATTCCTGAAATTTGCTATGTGATAGCAACAGAAAAGGAATCCAGTAGCCAGCTAGATAGCCCTAATCAACAAGACAAGAATATTGTAAAGCAGTGGGGTGATGGCATCCAGGGATACAGATTATCAGTCACAAGATGCTCTTTCCATCCCATTTGGGAAAATTAGTGAACACTCAAAAATTTAGCACAGTGTCTGAGTTTTATGCTGAAAAAAAAAAATAGTATCCTACAAAAGGAATATGACACATTCAGGCTACTGAAGCTCTGGTATTTTGGACAAGGGTAGTATGTTAACTAGAACTGTATGATTTGTTTATTGGTTTGTTTGCTTATTTATGTATTGTTGCTAACTGTATTCCTTCCTCAAACACAAGTTATTTATTCCTTCTAGAACTATGCCGATGTCTAAGGTCTCAATTTAGTGTCCTGCTTTGAGTTGTGAATAAGTCCAATATACTGAAAAATAGGAAACATAATATTTGAGCTCTACCATTAAAGTGGCATATTCTTATTCTTAAAAAGTCAAAGAGAATGTTGTAAAATGAAATAAGGACAGAAAAGGAAAAAGGATTCACTAACATGGACAACAGAGTGGTGATTGCAGGGGGAGGGGAGTATAAGGGGGTTAAATAGTAATGGAAAAAAAAAACAAATTTAAAAAAATAAAATAAAATAAATAGCATTAATGAATTTGCAGTTCTAAATAATTCAGTCCACCATAGTTGTGCAAGAAATGCATTCTTCAGATACAATGACATGGTAAGGGGTAACAAGGCATTACCCAAAATGGAGAAAACCAAGATGTCTGCACTTCTGAGTGGAGTCCTCAGAATCCTCTTTGTGATTCCTTTCAGGAGGACAGTTTATTTGGCAAATATAAATGAATATTTTATACTTTATAAATATATTTAAATTACAGCTAAAGTTACCTATGAAATTCTATGGTTTTATTATATAGTGTTGCTCTTTCAGTATCAAGATGCTCCTGTTCTTTCTTTAGACTGAATTTTTAGATCCTATAAATTTTTGCCCCAATATTTTCAAATGTATTTTTCTCATTATTTTTTTACTTTCAAATTAAATTCTGATGATAGTTCTACAAAACATTTTAGCTCATATAACTTTTTCATAGCCAATAGTTAATGTAATTTTTCTAAAGCAATACTTTAAATAACCAGTAATAGACACAGATAAGTTAGAAATTGTTTCATGTTTAGCACAAAATTGAAAATTTTACAGCACAAGAAAAAATCAGAAGTAAACAAACACAGTTTAAAAAAATCATTGCTATGCTGTACACCAGAAGATAAAATGAAATAATATTGAATGTAAATTGTAATTAAAAAAATAAAATGTAAAAAAAAGAGGCAAATTTGTGAGGTGATGGATATGTTAATTAACCCAATGGGGGAATTCTTTCACAACATATATGTATATTAAATCATCATTTTGTACACTTGAAATACCTCCCAATTTTATTTGTCAATCATGCCTCAATAAAAGTTGAAAAAAGAAAAGTTATCCTCAGAGGCTTCTTAGTAAACATAGTGGAAACAAGAAAAAAACATTGCTCTTTAATACCTGCATACAATTTTTTGTTAGTCTGGGATGAAGGAAGAAAACACTGAGAATTTTTTAAATATAACACCTTTATTGAAATACAATTAACATAGTATATTAATTCATCCATTCAAATTGTATAATTCAATGCTTTTAGTGTATTCAGAGTTGTAAAACTGTAACCACAATCAATTTAGAAACTCTTTGTTCCTTGGAAAAGAAATCTTCTACCACTTACCAGTCACTAGCCATTAGTTTCCAACCCCCCCCAATCCCACGCTACAGTGATTCTACTTTCTGTCTCCACAGATTTGCATATGTTGGACATGCATATACAGTACACAGTATTCTATGCATAAACTCTTTCACTTAGCATAATGTTTTCAAGACTCATCTGTATTGTAGCATGTATAAGTACTTCATTTCTTTTTTATTGGGTGGATATAACACACTTTATCTATACCTGAGTGATGCATATGTGGATTATTTCTTTTTGGCTATTATAAGTAATACTGCTATGAGTGTTTATGTCCAGTTTTTGAGTGAAAATAGACTTTCATTTCTTTAGAGTATATACAATAGGCATGAAATTGCTATACTGTATGGTAAATCTATGTTTAACCTCTTCAGGATATGAAAAGTTGTTTCCCAAAGTGGCTGCAATATTTATATTCCTACCAGCAGTGTTTGAGGGTTCCAGTTTTTCTAGCTACATCTTTGTCAACATTTATTATCTGTGTTTTCTTTATTATAGCCATCCTAGTGGGTATGACATGGTATCTCATTGTGGCTTTGATTTTCATGTCCCTGATGATTAATAATATTGTGCCTCTTTTCATTCAGCTTCTGTCTAAGTTCTTGGGATAAATGCCTATTCAGATTTTTGCCCATTTTTAAAGAGAATTATTGATCTATTTATTATTAACTTATAAGAGATTATATATTCTAGACCTACAAATTTTCAGATATTATTTTAAAATATTTCCTTAATTATGTAGACAGTATTTTCACTTTTTTCATGGTAGCTTTTGATGAACAGAATTTCTTAAATTTGATGAAGTCAAATTTATTTATATTTTAATTTTGCCACTTTTGTTTTTAGTGTCATATATAAGAAAGATTTGCCTAAACCTATGTCACAAAGTTTACTGCTGCACGAAGTTCTGTCTATAAAACAGCTGTTGTTATATTACCAGGAATAGTTTGTGTGACATCGGTATAACCCTGGCAGCCAAGGAGAATAGACTGGAATGCACATGCATGAACAATGATGACTTCACTGTACCGGTCAGTGGGAGCAGTAGACTCCATTGAGTGAGCATGTATACTGTGGCCCTCACATTAAAAATGAGTGAGTGAGTACAGCAATGAATCTGTATCAGATTTTGTGTTAAGCTTGACAAATCTGGGCTTTAGTAGGGCTGAGTCACCTGGGTGATTGGATGTTTCACCAAAACCTCTACATGAGATGTCATGCATGAGGGGGCATATTGTCATGATGAAGCTGCCAATCACCAGTTGATCATAGCTGTGACCTTCTGTATCACCCAAATAGTTTTCAAGGAAAAATATTCAAGCTTAGCACACAATTTGATGCAGAATCATTGCTCTACTCACTCATTTTGAATGTGAGGGACCCAGTACACATGCTCACTCAACGGCATGTACTACCCCCACTGACTAATACAGTGAAGTTGTCATTGTTCATGCATACACATCCAGTCCACTTTCCTTGGCTGCCAGGTTACATCAATGTTGCACAAACTGTTCTCATTATATTAACAATGGTAGGACTTTTCCTGGACAGATCTTGTACAAGGGTGTACAAAAATAAATTAATAATCATAAATAATGTCATAATGAATAAATAAATAACACAAGATTAAACTCTGTGTTTTACTTACAACTCTAAGCCTATGTTTGCTCATCACCATGTATATAAAACACCTTTATCCATTCATTCATTTATTGACATTTAGGTTGTTTCCATATATTGGCTATTGTTATTTTATTTCCTTCAGATATATACTCAGAAATTGGATTCCTAGATCATATGATGTTTCTATTTTTATTTTTTAAAGAATTCCCACACTGTTTTCCATAGTGGCAGTACCAATTTATATTCCCACCAACAGTGTACAAGGGCTTCCTCTTCTCCACATCCTCACCACTTCTGTTATCTTGTCTTTTTGATAATAGCCATTCAAACAGATGTGAGGTGATATGTCATTAAATCATAATTCAGTAGGTCTGAAACAGAGCCTGAGATTACACCTTTCTGCCCAACTGCCAGGTGATGCTGATGCTACTCATATATGAGCCACACTTTGAATAATAAGGCTCTAATCTTACAAATTTTTCCTTTCCATTGTCTCATTTGGCTGCAAAGCTGAATGTTAACATATTACTTCTTTATCCATAGATCATCTGATTTCATTAGGGTAAATGAAGCAGGGTGGTCAGAGTATGACTTTTCAAGAACAGCTCATTCCCTAATAATCAGATGAGTTAATAAATGTGAAAATATTTTACAACTAGAAATTTTACAATTAGAAATTATTACAATGATTACAAGTTTACAATTAGAAATTATTATAGTTAATTGTTTTACATGTTATTTTTACCTTTTTTATTTTTTTAATTTTTTTCAATTACAATTTACATTTGATATTGTTTTGTATTAGTTTTAGGTGTACAGCACAGTGGTTAGACAATTGTATATTTTAGAAAGTGTTCCCCCTGATGTTTCCTGTGTCCAACTGGCATCACACATAGATAAACAATGTTATTGACAATGTTTCCTATGCTGTACTTTATTTTTTAACTGTAATTTTTCTTTTTTTCCCCTTTTTTATCTTATTTATTTATTTTCAGAGAGAGAAAAAAGGAGGGAGAAAGAGAGGGAAAGAAACATTCATATGCGAGAGATACATGGATCGGTTGCCTCTCACATGCCCCCGACTGGGGATCTCATCTCCAACTCACACACTGCCCTGACTGGGAATCTAACCAGTGTGACCTTTCGGTTCCCAGGCTGGCATGCAATCCACTGAGACACACCAACCATGGCACTTTATTTTTTTACACCATTACAGATGTCCCCATTTTTTACTTCCTCACCTACCTCCACCCAGACCTCGCCCCCCTTCCCTCAAGCTATCAATGTTTATATATATTCAAGCAAAATAATACACTTGACTGTTGTGCAATGAATGAGAATTAGAGGGGCTGACTGCTGTGCAGTCTAAAATCCATGTATAACATAATTTGGCTATCTGTATAGGTGAATTCCCAACCCCTGGGGAATTGACCCACCAACACTTGTTTGAACTTAGGAGGTTCTAATTCTACTTGGAAATCTGCACATAGTGAACCTGTGCAGTTCAAACTCCTATTGTTCAAGAATCAACTGTAATACTTATAATAAATGTAGAAGTAAAGCAAGGGTGGCTATGTCCAGCTGAAGGAAATTTCTTTACACTGACTTACACAGTAGATTAAACCTCCTGGGGTTAGGTCCTACTCAGTTTTTGTATTAGTCAGCTTGGGCGGGCTGACTAAAAGAATCCCACAGACTGGATGCCTTCAATGACAGACTTGCATTTTCTCCCAGTTATGAAGGCTGAAAATCTAGGATCAAAGCGCTAGCCTGGTTAATTTCTGGTGAGACTGCTTTTCCTGGCCTTGTTTTCACTGCATCCTCTGATAGCCTTTCCTTTACGTGCACAAACTTCTGGTGTCTCTTTCCTTCCTATTATGTCCTAGGTTAAGGACAACTATCCTATTGGATTAAGGCCCCACTCTTATAAACTCATTTAATCTTAATTATCTTCTTAAAGGCTTTATCTCCAATACAATTATATTGGGAATTGGGGCTGCAACATATGGATTCAGTTCATAACAGACATCCTCTTGTCTTTCTAAAATCTTTTTTATAGCTACTTTTTAGGTCAAACACAGACAGAAAGATATTCATAGCTGCAAATAAAAAATTTGTTTTGTTTTGTTTTGTTTTCTCAACAGTTTTCCTTTTTCCCAGTTGAATAAATTGTTGTAATCTACTCTGCTTTTATTAGATAACCAACTAATAGTTATTTACTAATTTATAGCATCTATATAAAACCAAACTCTATAATTTTGAAACCTGTCCTTAACCATCTTTGAAAGGGAACATGACCCTTTTCCACAGAATGAAATATTTTAAACAGCATAACATAAATAGCATAAGAAGACTATTAAGTTACGATAGGGTGCTCTATAATTACAAACTATTGCCCTTAATTATATGCTGCTCTGACACTCCGTAGAAAATGCAAGGGAACTATTTAATACATTTATACGCACGATAAAATTTGAATATTTTCACTAACAATGCCACTGGTATCTGGTCTTAGCTACATGCTTGGGTCTTATTTTCTTTCTCACCTTTGGCTGAGCTTTATTATTGGAACAGAGATGGTGGCTCAGGCTTTTAATCCTATAAAATAATCAAGAAAACATGTAAAATAGCATTCAAATAATTATTTTTGAATTGTAAGCCTAACTTTATGTTATTAAAGTAAGGCTATTAGAGTTTTGCTCCAAGGTGATAACCCTTTCTCTAACACAAAATCCATATACAGTCATTTGTGCATTCTTATTCATGAAGTGAAACCACAGTAGACATTGGTCTGATTAAAAGACAAGTGCGTAATTGTGGAAAGAGACAAATCCAAATTAAGAATATTTTTTTCTTCCATGTCTCCCTTTAAGAATTGGCTTTAGAAAAAGTCATGCAGGCATATTATGATGGTTCTCTATTGTCTGAGGGTCAGTACAATTTGAAGGACAGAACAATGCCAAGATCATTTCTGTTAAAATTCACTCACACACACACACACACACACACACAGAGCAATCTTTGAAGAAACAATATGCCACAGCCATCACATAAAGCATACATTCCTTATATCAATTTTATGAATTTCATTTCCCTTAAAATTGTGTCTACGTGAGACTATCGAACACATAAAATGGAAATGACTGAAAGGGAGTACAGGATATCTAAAGAGGGAAGAGTAATATGAAAGATCAACCTAACCTTTTTTTTTTTGCCAGGACTCCCTAAGCATGTAGGTAAGCATACACTATTAAAATGTTAAAATCACACAATAAAATATGACTTAAGTCATTGAAAAATTATACATAAATAATTATTAAACACCTTTAATTAAATATAGATAGTTACTTGTCTCTAATCACAATAACAACTATTAATTGAGTGTTACCAGAGTGAGAATTTTACATGCATTTGTTCATTAATTTTATCCTTAACTCCACAATATGGGTTTATTTTCATTTCCACCTTACAGGTAAATGCATATCTAAAAGGATTAAGTAGTTTGTCCAAGAACATATAGCTCACTAGTGGAGAAGCTGAAATCTTAACCTCTAAGAATATTATACCTGTTCCATACATACTCTTTTTAAATCTAATTTTTCTGATGCACATGATTAGACTGCAAAAACCCCCTCAAAAACCATACATCAATTTTTTGAAAGTACACATGCCATAAACTGCAATATCTACAAATCAGGCCATGGGTAAACTCAAAACCAGCTTTTTGTCTCCACCCACCTTCTTTTTAGAGTTTCTTACAGGAAGACATGGGGTGAAGAAAAGAGGAAAAGCAAGACAGAAAATGAAAATGTAAAAGATTCTTCAGGCAAAGCATTAAAATTAGCAAGAGAATTAAAGATGATTGGAAAAATATAAAATCAGTATATAAAAATGATTTTCCATCCACAGTAACAAATAGAAATTTTCATTTTAATAAAATACACATAACATTACAAATATAAAGTATTAGAAATTATGGCAAAATATATAATACCTTTTGGAGGAGATTGTAAAACATTTTTTTGAAAAACATTCAAGAATTAAATAAATGAAGAACTGAATAGATGGATAGAAACCTGCAATACCAGAACAATGTCATGCTCTTGAAATTGGCATATAGACATAATTTAATTCAGTTTTCAGCAAGATACCAGTAAATTTTGTAAAGAAACTATAACAACAAAGACCAAAAATACTAATGTACTAAAAAAATTGTGATAGCATCCTGTTAAATATTGCTTTGATTTTTTATTGCTTTGGAGCAATCTATCCTAGATTATCAGTAAAAGTTGAATCCAGGAAGCAAAACCAGTAGGATTTCTTGCAAAGATTTATTTACTTGAAGAAATTGGCCTACACTATTTTGGTAGCTGGCTAAGTAAGTCTGTATGCCCCCATCCCCGCTCCACCAAAAAATTAGGAAGGGAAGATTTTATAGGATTGAATTCCATGGGCATAGTCAGAAGCTGCTGTTTGAGATGAAATTTCTTCTCTCCTTGTGAAACATTCAGGCTTGTTTTAAGGCTATCCAACAAATTAAGTTACTCCCACCAGGAAAATTGCTCTTACTTAAAATCAACTCATTAGGAGCTTTAATTGCATCTGTAAAATCCCTACACAGCACCACCTAAGATTAGTGCTTGATTGAATAAAAGAGGATTGTAGCCCATCCAAGTCGGTCTATCAGAAAGCCATGCCAGCTAGGTTATTTTGATTTTTCCATCTCCCTGTGGTGTGTTTTGGATCATTCAGTGGTACTTGGCTGGATGCTAACTTGTCTGGAGGGTCAAAAACCAGCTTCACTCAAATGCCTGGGACATGGGTAAGAATAGCCACCAGAGTGGATTTAGCTGATCTCTCTCACTTTCCATGCAGTCACAAAGTTTTACCATCTGGCATCTCCAGATGGGCAGTTGGGCATCTTTCTTTCAAGGGTGGCACAGCAACTCCTTCAACCACTCTGCAAACTACCAGATATTTGAAATTCTAGTTCTGGAGCCATATTCCAGTGATCACAGCAATCAGAGGGCAGCAATTTTTTTGATATATTTCCCATCAGACAGTAGAGTTTGTTCTGTTCCACTAGAAATTGTTCTGCCCTATGATTGCTTTGACCACTAGATAGAGTTACAATATGACCTAACAATGAAATGAAACCTTTATTTGCAAAGATATACAAACATCTACACTCATTGCAGGATTATTTGCAGTGGCCAAGACATGAAAACAACAGATGTGTCTTTCCATAGATGATTGGGTAAAGAAAATATACATATATATGATGGAATATTACTCACCCATAAGAAAAGATGAAATACTGCCATTTGGGACAACATAGATAGATCTTGAAACTGTCATGCTAACTAAAATAAGTCAGACAGAAAAAGTCAATAGCCATATGATTTCACATATAAAACTGAAAGCAACAAATTAACAAACAAGACAAACAAACTCATAGACACAGACAACAGTATAGTGATTACCACAGAGGAAGGGGTAGGAGGTAGTAAAGAGTGAAGGGGGTCAAATATATGGCGAGGGAAGAAGATTTGACTTTGGTGGTGGGT
>PVKM010049514.1:0-10930 GCA_004027735.1 Carollia perspicillata
TACCCTTTCAAAATTACAATAACCTTTACAAAGCTGCCAACTCAAGAAGCACAAGAGGAGCTCAAGCATTTGCCCTTGACCAGAGAAAATAAGTCTACCAATTAAATAAAAAGAGGGTGAAGAGTCACAGGAGAAAGAAAATCATACATATATTAATATAGCTTCTTGTCCACGTTTCACTCGTTCCCTTCCTTCTCCCCAACCACTCCTCTGCTCATGTACTAAAGATGTACGTGCAGGTTGATCAATTTTCAGACCTGGCCCCAATCCCAAGTAGCACACTAAGTTGAGTATTAAGAGATATCATTGACAGTGTAATCTAATTTAACGGATATGCACCATTCATCATGAACTATCCCTTAATCTTCACTAACCTCTGACTTCCTATTTGTCCATCCAGATTTAGGCCTTGCCATAACATTAATATGTTTCCCAGGATTTCAACTCATTGCTTGTGCACTAGCTTACCAATGTCATCTCTGCTCAGACACAACACTGACGATATATGTCTTCCTTGAATCCACTGTTCTAGCATCAGCACTCAGCCCCTCTTGAGGTATATTCCAGAAGGCAATTCAATGATGTAGTTACCAGTTCAGCTCTACCCTGCTATATACATATGCAACTTTCCTCACTACTGACTCAATTAAAACAGATGTACGAAGATATAAGGCACACTCTAATTTAACATGTAAGCAGCCTTAACCAACAATTGAGAATACTAATTTATTTATTAATTTCCCACTAATAATCATTAATATCCAATCAGTCTATCATGTATCATTTCTCAGAAATACTACTCAGAAATATGTATGTACACACATATTCTCAGTATATATAGAATGCATGTGTGTATATATAGATCCATTTTAAATGATTGACATATGAAGTCTGTCCAGAAAGTATCCAGCCATATACTATGAAAAATAGATGTATTCATTGAAGAAGATACAGGATACAGGATACAGAAGATACAGGATACAGAAGAAATAGGAAACCCTATTTCTTATAGGGTTTCTTGTAGACTATCTTGTACAAGATACAAGAATTCCTATTACACATAGGGAAATCTCTTCCTTTTCAAAGGTGATTTTAGTTTGGGTAAAAGCCAGAAGTCACAGGGGACCAAACCTGGGTTGTGGGGGTGGGAGCTGAGTCATCAGGGTGATTTGACGTTTCACCAAAAAACTCTGCATGAGGTGTGATGCATGAGCAGGTACATTGTCCTGACAAAGCTGCCAATCACCAGGTGTCCATAGCTGCAGCCTTCTGAATCATCCCTATAGTTTCTGCAGAGGAATGTTCAAGCTTAACACAAAACTGGATGTAGATCCATTGCTCTACTTTCTCAGTCATTGTGAATGCAATGGCCACACAGTACACATGCTCACTCAACAGTGTCTACCACCCCTGCTGACTAGTGCAGTGAAGTAGTCTTTGTTCATCCATGCCCATTCCAGTCCCCTCTCCTTGGCTAACAGGTTACATTGATATCACACAAACTGTTCTCATTATTTTAACAATGTTTTCCCAAGTTAAAATTATTGTGTTTATATTTTCTAAGACTTAGAAACTTGAGACCTTGTACAGCCATACTTATGTCTATCAGAGTGGGCCAACAATTATTTTCAAAGATCTGACAGATAGATTGATAGATGAGAGATGAGCGATAGATAGGTAGATGATAGATTGACAGATACATATAGATAGATACAAAAAGTGAAAGACCATTCTGATGAATATTCAGAGGTTCATTTTTACCATAAAATATGATCACAGGATATGTTATTGCTGGAAGCTACAGGGAGCCTTTTTAAAAAAAATTTATTGTTGTGTAGTTACAGTCATCCTGCTGTTTTCCCCATTGCTCACCCCTACCCTGCACCCACCCCAAATCACGTCAGTCCCCCACCCCAGATTGTCCGTATCCATGAGCCCTCTCATGGATATATCCTTTGCTTGCCCCTCCCCCTTTCTCCCTTGTTACACCCCTCCTACCTCCCCTCTGGTCACTATCCACTTGTTCTTTATTTCCAAGGGAGCATATTTTGAAAAAGTCAGTCTACATGCATTTTTGATGAATCTGATTTTTCTCTTTAAGTCTTCTAAAGTAATCTTTCATGCAATGAAGTGAAAGCATATATATTAGTGGACTATTAATGTCTTTTTATTATTTCATCATTAAATGTTCCACAATATGTTTCTAACCTCCTTTCTAACATTCTGTCTTCTTGCTTTTCATTTCATCTTTCAATAGACAACCAATTTGATAGGGGTCCCCCATTTCCTATTCCTTTGGAGTTTAACCTTCTTTACTCATTAATTTAAAATAAAATAAAAGGGAGACTTGGCTTGAGAATTTCTCATGCAGACAAAAGCAGTTAAACCATGTAAGCATAGCCTAATCTAGATTATTCTGCAACACAAGCAAAAGTTAACTTAGGTTATTTCTTGCAAATGACACTGATAATGGTGAAAGAAACTTAAATTATTTTCCTAGATTGATATAAAATAATCACTTTCAACTAATCCCTGCCATCTGGAAACCTCCACTGTTATAACCTATCATGGTGAAGGTTAAATAGCTTCTGCATTTTTGCTTTGTAAACTATCCTACGACAACGTGCCTTTCAGCTTCATCCTACTCCCATTTTGAAAACTCCCAGATCATGAACTGTTCTGTGATGCACAATAAAGTCTTGTTAAAATTTTAATTGATATGGTGTTATTCTTAACACTAGCATGTGTATGTTCAAATCCTGTTCATTCTCCAAAATCCCACTAAAGCACTACCTTTAGGAATTTTTTTTTTATTCCTTCACAGCAAGGGGATCTCCTCCTTCTTCGAATTTCCAGTGGAAATTTCTCACACAGTGGACCATAGGGAATGAGCCTGGGCTCTGCAGTGAAATTCACTTGGATTCCATTTCACAGACCACCTCACTAAACTTTATATCTCCTCATTGTGTGTATGTATATATATATATACATGTATAATAAACACTATAATATAAATATATGTAAAATATATGTATAATAGATATTGATATAAATATATGTTATCTATCAGCAAACTCTCAAAAATAGGAAAGTTAATCCATTTTTTGAAAAGGCTATCAAAAATATGAAATATTTTCTCTATTACTTGTTTTATATTTTATGCTATCTCACATGTATACAATTCTTTCTTCAGTATAGTACCTAAAATATAGAGTTTGATGAACAAGTCTAAATTAAACATAAATTTGATACACATTTCAGTAATGTAGATTAAACAGGAACACACTGAATTATTTCAAGGCTAAAGCAACTAAGTACTTTGAAAACCAAGTAACATGCACAAGTTAGCTGCATTTCAGTAATGGCCTTTAGAAATAACAGAGGATCCCTGGCTATGTCTTTCTACCCTATTATTTTGACTAATAAAAGTCAAATGACTGATCTGCCCACTAACAGAGTTTAGCAAAAAAAATCAGAGGTTAGTTAGCTTCACTCCCTCTCCTTACAAAGACAAAATGTTCTCAGAATTACTGCATCATCTTCCAGATAGTACAAAAGCACACACACACACACAAACCCATTAAAATATTACCTGGGGGATAATGTTGTAATATTCCTGTAATTGAAAGGTCATAATCTTTTGGAATTTTAATGTTTAAAATTCAACTACTGTGGAAGCATATTTATTAACAAGTAAAATATTATGAATTTATACTCAAAATACTCAGTATATTGATGAGATTTTCATTAGCATTCATTTTATTTTACTTTGTATAATTAAATTTTGAAAGTATAATTCTAATAAAATTAAGATGTAGGATATTTCTCTCTGGTTTAATGACAGGAGGCTATGCTAGAAATTACACTAGGTTGGGAGGTAAGAGACTTGGGTTCTAAACTGATTAGTCTATTAAATGAGCTATATATGAATTTGTGCAAAGCTACCCACCCATACTCATAAAACAAAGAAAATATATACTTCAAAGGAATATTTAACCAAGAGGATCTAGTAAAACGGTTTTGGGACTATGCCTTGTGTAATACAAAGTGTTCAAATATAACATATTATACTTCCCTTTTAAAAACCCCTGTAATGTAACACATGGCCTTCTTCAGTTACCAAATGAAGAAAACCTATACATCCTAACCCTGAAGGGAATAAGCTAAATCCTTCCATTTCTATTACCCTTGCATCTAATCCACAATTTGAGAAGAAGTTTAGTTGAGATTATGTCAATGGCTCCCATTTAATAAGTAAAATTACCCTAGATCAGTTTTTTGGAACTCACTGAATAGGAAAAGATTAGTGCGAAATGCACTTTCACTATCCTAATAAGATGTCTAAAAGTCTAAAAAGCTTCCAAACACTATGGTAATGCCATAAATTGGTGTATATTTCTTGAAGTAACAAGCAACTTCTAGACCACACAATGGCTTTTGGCAACAGAAACGGGGGCTTCCTACTCACGTGACTAACTCAGGATACAATCTAATACATCATTTAATGTTGTATCTGACTAATAATGAAAAGTACCTAACCTGCCTAATATCAGCTTCATCTGGATTTTGGGGGGCCCACAGAGGACATTTTAAACACTAAATTTTCATTATGAAGGTCATTACACAAACTAAGTATGATTTCTAAAAATGATTCTCTTATCAAAGAAGTTAGTAAGCTAATGTATTGAAATTAATTAAAGCAGCGCTTGAATCTTGTAAGTGAAGAAGCTGAAGCCTTTGATGATGATGGTGAATAACCTGTTATCTACTGTTCTTTTTGTATGGAACCACTGCAGCCCACCTTGACAGCAGAATGGAATGGCGGGAGTAATAAATTTGTATTTATCGTGTCTTATTCATCAAAAGAATTTTATTCCTTCATCTCTGGGAAACAAGTTGAACCTTACCAGCAATAGTGGGAGTACTTTTTTTTTTTAATGTCAGGGCCAGCTCAAGATCAAGTACTTTCTATATATTTCCTTATACTGACAGAGTTAAAAATTATCCTAATACAACTGACCACGTGGACACCCATAAAAAGATAAGTGTGATGGCCAGATCAAGAAAGACTATTTATAGATATTTGGAGATTAGACATTATTTCACCAGCAGTATCATCTCTATTTTTTTATTGTTAGAAAAATTAAAACAGCTATCTTATTTTCTTGACTTAGCAAACAAGGACAAATCAAATATTTCTATTAACTAACATTTGAAATTAAAATATCTTTGGTGCTTTGCCATGTGCATCCCACATTTTGCTCTCCAAATTGTTCATCCCCCCACTCCTTCTCTCTCCTCTCCCTTTATCTTTGCTGATTCCCAACTCCACGATGCCTGTCAGGCCTCCCTGATGCCTGGAACAGTGCCTCGTTGCCATGGAAATAATCACTTTAAAAACAATACAATGCAATACAATAAACTAAGCAATAATGAAAGCTTAGGCAGCCTGAACCCCAGCCAGAAAGGGAGGGAAGAGCCAGAAATAGAATTCAGCCTTCCTGACACTAACAACCACTCCTCTGATCGAGCCATTAGGCCACTAGATTTCTCTTTTCTTTTACCACTTTCACTTTCATAATTGTATTCCAAGATAATATCAGCAGCATGCAGATTTTGAATTTAAAAAGATGCTTAAGTAATGGTGAGACAATGAATCTTATTCTATTATTACTGAGATCATTAACTGGTTTACAGCCACCACATTCAGGATAGTTTAGTTCTTAAAAGGCCTTCTTCAGACCCTTACAAATCTGGCTCAAAATGGTATTAAGAAGATGGGGACTTTATACATGTTCCTGGAGGACCCTTCCCCTTCTGTCCCTCATTACACCCCTCCCCCATCCCCTCTGGTTACTGTCAGTTTGTTCTTTATTTCAACTAGGGGGTTAGGACTGAGGGGGGAGGTGGGGGGGGAGGGAAAATGGGGACAACTGTACTTGGATAACAATAAAAAGATGGGGAATTTATTTTTCATTCTCTCTCATTTACATTTTTGAAATACATTTATTTTTTTCATTGGTCGCTGATCACATCTGATTTAAGAGATGCACAATGCTTGTTGCTGCCAAGAATAATATATCACATTACATATATATATATATATATATATATATATATATATATATATATATAAAATAAGAACTATGAGAATTAGCATACAGACCTTTGAAAAGCCACAGGGTATCATACAATTGACAGGTTGTTCCTGTAAAAGAAATCTATATATTCAGTGTTCCACCATCTAAAGACTTCTAAAATAAAATATACAATAAAATATACAAATATACATGTGTATAATATAAATTAGTTTATTTTTTACATTTTACTTTCATCACTTCAGTTATAAATAATGCTATATTAATTGTGGAATGATGGGGAATAGAGTAAGGATAAGCATGCCCCCAGAGTGACAATAAGTTGGACTGCTGTTCAAATCACGTTCGTAGAGAATATGCCATAGTGTAGGCCTTTAGAGATCATATGAAAGCTTTCCAGGCATAGTAGAGCACAAAGAAATATATAGAATATGAGTTATGATCTTAAAAACTGCCCAAGGATTAGGAAAAAGTAATGATATAGGCTGATGAAGTGTTTCAAAGCTAAGGGTCATTTACTCCAAAAATTTTAAGTGCATTTGTGACCAGGGATGGGTTGTGGGGCGATTACAATGATAGCTATGACCTCCTTTGGGGATTAAAACATCCTTTTAGGAGCTTATCGTCCACTGGCTATGGAAAATTACCAACTATAACTACAGTTCATCATGGTTAATGCTACATTAGCAACATGTAGAAGAGTTACAGTTATCACACATTTTTAGGTGAGTCATGCCTGGATGCGCCAATAGACCTACCTAAGGTCAAAGAGCTGGTTAAAAGTCAACACAGGTGGTAATGGAAAAATATGGACAGAAGTCTTCTGAGATCCTTGTATTAATAAGAAGGACCACATATGCATAGAATTTGTGAGGAAATGGAGCAGCAGGCAGTAGCTACTACAGAGACCATTAGAATATGACTAACCAGGAAACTAACACTGTAAGACCTAGAAATGCAAGAATGAAAGTAAGATGCAGAAAGTAGGGCTGTGTTTAGAATAGAGGAGATGCCAGTTAAACAAAGGACATGAGTGAGGCAAAGGAGGAAACATAGTGAGGCCTCACAATCGCATAATACGTATAATTAGGGTATAAAAATCTGTGGAACAAAAGTAAAACTACCTAATCTAAATATCCTGTAAATAAAACAAGATTTAAGTTAGAAAGGAAGTACGCTGTTCTTCTTGAATATTTATTAAACAGCCACAGTGTTCTAAGTGCTCAAGTCCTCATTGGAATGGTAATAAAAACCATGGGGATGGATAAAAGGGTAGAAAGAAGAAATGATGGGGCAAGGTTGAGTGGAAACATAGGCAATTTCAATAAGTTAAGAGACATTTATTGAGCGTCTATTACAAACATGTCTACAAGGCATTTTGTTAGACTCACTGAGGAGTAAAAAAGAATTTAATAGCCTAATAAGATATGAATGAAAAGAATATAAATTTCATATTTAAAAACATTATTTAATAGATTAAGGCAAGGCCATATTACTGACAAGATGATGATTTAAAACTGTTATGGAAAGTAATTGCAGCTCTAGCTATTGTGGCTCGGTTGGTTGGAGCACTGTCCCAGAACGAAAAGGTCCCAGGTTTGGTTCCCAGTCAGGTCACATGCCTAGGTTGTGGGTTCAGTCCCCAGTTGGGGCATGTACAGAAAGCAACCAATCAATGCTTCCCACTCACATCATTTCTCTCCCTCGCTCTTCCTTCCTTCCCCCCTCTCTAAGATCAATAACATGCCCTCAGGTGAACGAAATAAATTAATAACAGAATTACCATATGATACAGTAATTCAACTTCTGATGAGTTACTCAAAAGAATTGAAAACAGGGTCTCAAGATATTTGTGTCTGTATGTTCATTGCTGCATTATTCACAATAGCCAAAAGATGGAAGCAACCAAAGTGTCCTTCAGTGAATGAATGGATAAACAAAATGCGGTGTATAGATTCAGTGGAATATTGCCCCACCGGCTGCTCTGAAAAACCATCTTTGCATTGTTTCTGTGTCTGCCTCTTAACTCGCTGCAGCCACCGCCGCCGCGCGGCAAGGCTCTGGCAGCATTGTCGCCAGAGTCCTTGAACTCTCGCTTTTCTTTTTTAATCCACTGCGTAGGATCACCGGCGTGCCCACCAGGTCAGACGCGGTCGAGGATACCAGCTCCGAGATCACCACCAAGGACTTAAAGGGAAGAAGGAAGTTGTGGAGGAGGCAGAGAATGGAAGAGATGCACCTGCTAATGGCAATACTAACGAGGAAAATGGGGAGCAGGAGGCTGACAATGAGGTAGATGAAGAAGAGGAAGAAGGACGGGAGGAGGAGCAAGAGGAGGAGGAAGTGGATGGTGGGGAAGAGGATGGAGATGAAGATGAGGAGGCTGAGGCAGCTGTCGGCAAACTGGCAGCTGAAGATGGTGAAGATGACAATGTTGACACCAAGAAGCAGAAGACCGATGAGGATGACTAGGCAGCAAAAAAGGAAAAGTTGAACTTAGAAAAGGCCGCCGTGACCTATTCACCCTCCCCTTCCCGTCTCAGAACCTAAACGTGGTCACCTTCAAGTAGAGAGTCCCGCCCACCACCTCAGGCAGCACCACCCGCAGATGACATGCGCTCTCCACACCCAACCCAAACCACAACGTGAATTTGCAACAGGGGAGGAAAAAACCAAACTTCCAAGGCCCTGCTTTTTTTCTTAACAGTACTTTTAAAAGGAAAATTTGTTTGTATTTTTTTACATTTTATAGTTTTGTACATATTGTTAGGGATGAACCATTTTTAATGATCTCGGGATGACCAAACCAGCCTTGGGAGCGTCCTCTGTCCCACTTCCGACTTTACTTATGGTGTGACCATGTTCCTTATAGTCTCAAAGGAGAAAAAAAAAACTTGTAAAAAAAGCAAAAACAGCAACAACAAAACAATCTTATTCCAAGCATTCCACTAACTTTTTGTGTATGTACTTAGCTGTACTATAAGTAGTTGGTTTGTATGAGATGGTTAAAAAGGCCAAAGATAAAAGGTTGCTTTTTTCCCCTTTTTTTTTGTCTATGAAGTTGCTGTTTATTCTTTTTGGCCTGTTTGATGTATTTGTGAAACAATGTTGTCCAACAGTAAACTGGAACTTTATTTTGCTGAGGTGTTCTAAAAAAAAAATGCAGTGCACTATTATTCATCCTTAAAAAGGAGGGAAATTTTGCCACATTCTACAACATGAATGAGCCTTAAAGACTTTATGCTAAGTGAAATAAGCCAGTCACAAAAGGACAAATACTGTATGATTCTGCTTATGTGAGTGGCCTGGAATAGTCAATTCATAGAAACATAAAATTGAATGGTGGTTACCAGATGTTCAGGGAGGGGGAAATGAGGAGGAGTTGTTTAATGGGTAGAGTTAAAATAGGTAATATGGTAAATTTTATGTTATATATAATTTATCATCATCAAAAATTTTTAAAGTTCAACTGAATGGTGATAGCAAAAACAGATTAGTAGTGTTTTTCTGTAGTTGGTTGAATTAAGTGACTGTTATTTTCTTATTTTCATGTATTATTTAAAATTATTATTATAATTGGATCTTTATTTTTTATCATCAAAATAAAACCTATTAAAATCACCAAGTCAAGACCATCTAATAAAGGCAAGTAGCATATATATTTCCAACATGCCTTCAGATCAACTAAATTATTATGTAGTATTCTATGTATGAGTCTGCTGGGGGCACACAGTGAATATCTATCAAGACACGTATCAATTACTCTAACTTCTACTTAATGATGGATAATTTAAATGCTACTGACGGATGCTCTTAATGATTAAATCTAGAAATGAAGACTATTTACGTAAGCATAAGACACTATGTTAGTTGTGGTTAAAGGAAAAAATCAGGTAGAGTTTCTGATCTTGAGGAATATATTGATATGGTGGCTTATATCATTCTTTTTTTGCTTTATTTTTATTGTTTATATTATTACAGATGTCCCCATTTTCCCACCTTTGCCCCACTCTCCCCCGCCCTTGCCTCCTCTTCCCTCCTGCTGTCACCACACTGTGATTTGTACCTATGGGTGGTTATGCATGCAGGGCCCAGCACAAATAATACCCTTTTTGATTACAAAATCTTTTATTGCAAAATCATAGGCATGTAATTCTGTAACATAACATTATCACACTCAAGCACGCCATATGACATTTCAGGTGAGATGTTCAAATTAAAACTGTAAATATTATACCCATATTATTATCCTATCAACCACACTCAAGCAGGCATTACTTCTGCCAGTGCCTGTGTATGTTTTTTGGCTAATCCCTTCACCTCCTTTCATCCATCATTAAAATATTATGTAAAGTATATTCCATCCTTATTGATGAAATGTATTTCCCCATATCATGTTGCCCATTGGATTGTGAGAACAAGTGGTGTTCTCACCATTTGTTCTTTCATAATTAATAAACTTCATATTTAGAGTAATTTTGGTTTCACAGCACAGTTGAAGGGTAGGTCAAGGATTTCCTATTGACTTCCTACCCCCACGTGTATGCATAGCCTCCCCTATTATCGACACGCCCCACCAGAGTGATACATTTGTTATAACTGATGAACCTACACACACACATCATTAGCACCCAAAGTCCATCATCTATATTAAGGTTCGCTCTTGGCATTGTACATTCTATGGGTTTGGACAGATGTATTATGATATGTGTCCACTGTTATGGTATCACACAGAAGTTTCACTGCCCTAAAAATCCCCTGCACTCCACCATCTATTCATCTCTCCCCACCTCCTCACCCCTGGCAACCACTAATCTTTTTTCCCATCTCCA
>PVKM010049515.1:0-10970 GCA_004027735.1 Carollia perspicillata
TGGGAAGCGGTGGGGTTCTGGAGGAGTCTGCCAAGGGGACCTGCGGAAGGACTGCCTACGGACTGTGAGGCGGGAGCTGAGCAGGACCCTGAGGGTTTGGGCCTGAGCAACAGGAAGGATGGAGCTGAGAGCAGAGGCTGCTGTGGGTTGAGGAGGAGCAGGGTTTGGAGCAGTGTCTCGTGTCCAGCGGATGTCTGGGTGGACATGCTGTGTGTGCCAACACGACACACCATGAGCACAAGGAAGACGCCCAGAGAATGTCAGCTCTCCCCTCTCCTTTTCTTCTCTCAAGCGCCTGCTCAGACGTGACGTGTGGGAAAAGAGGCCACACGCAGAGCTCATCAGCCACACCCCTCAGAGCCACCCACACAGCCCATATGGTGCTTTGAGACCCCAGCACGGAAGGGGGTGGGAAGCAGGGAACGCGGTCAGCTATTGGCAGGCCAGAGCCACCAGAAGGAAAGGGCAGGCAGGCAGGGCTCCCCAACTCAGACTGAGGTGCGCGCAGGCCAGGGGACCCAGCCTCCTGGTGGACAGATCTCACCCTGTCCTAGGAGGGGAGATGTCTCCCCAGAGCAGGCCCCGCTGGCCCTATAGGGACATTGTCCAGGACAACCTCTGCCAGGCCCCAGACCTAACACCTGCCCTAGGGTTTGGACACCTGGGGGGTCCTGACCAGGAGATCATGAGGCCGAGAAGGAGGTTGGCAGATTATCCAGGGAAGCTGGCAGCAGCCCCCACCTCACGGAAGCTTGGCTGCACCCTGGTGAGGGGAGTCGGGGTGACTTTCACTTCTTAACCTCTGGAGAGCAGGCCTGGAGATTCTCCAGTGAACCCTTACCCAGAGCCCCTTTGCCTTCCTCCTGGATAAAGCCCCACTTCCCAGCCTGCACTCAGGGTCCTTCAAGATCTGGGCGCCCCCTCCTCCCCGGCTCTAACCTCCCACCTCCCCATCACTCTAGCTCTGCACCAGGCCACACCCCTGCATGCAGTTCGGGTCTCAGATCTTCAGATGCTTCCCTGAACCCCCAGGACCACTGGGTGATCCCGCAAAGTGCGCGAACACACAGGACTGCTCTGATCCCCTGCCTCGTGCTGGTGACATACAGCAGGCATGGCTGCCTGCTTCACAGCCCATGGAGCACGCGCTATGTTCCAGGTACATGTCAGGTGCTTCCTCGACTCCTCTTTTTATTTTCTTTCAGATCTCAGTCTCTGCAGGCACGGAGGCAAGGGCTGAAGGATGTAACTTCCAACTGCCTCCTTTCTGAATCCCAGGGGGTCTGACCTTTAGTCCCAAAGGCTGACCACCAGTCAGGATCCTTATAATATCCTCTGCTGCCTGCTCCCTGCCCCCACTTTGGTCACTCAGCCACGTGGGGCTTTGGGCAGGTTTCAAAAGAACTAGAGGCCACGGCTGACTAAGTCTGCAGACGTCACGAGCTGAGACTTCAGACACTCCCTCCTCCCAGGGAGAACCGTGCCTGCAGGGAGCCTGCAGATAGCATCGCTTCCTTCACCCTCTAACTGACCCTGCCCTGCAGGGAGCTGGAGGCTGCCGTTTCCCAGCTTGCGAACCTCAGGGGAAGCTAGTCACCCCACGGCTGCCCGAAGCTGGGAGGCAAAGGCAGAAGCGGAAACCCTGGGCCCTCACTGCTGACCTCGCCCCACCCCAGCTCCAGCCTGGATAAGAGAGGCTGCCAGCCTGTGGCCTTCTGGGTGGCAAGAATCTAGGCAGACAGCTAGGCCTGCAGCCATCCTGCCAATGAACAGAAGCCGTGCACAGAGTGATGGACCTCAGAGACGATCCCCACAGCCTCTGTGTGCAATGTAGGAAGCAGGCGGGGAAGGCCTCCAGGAGCAAGCCAGGCTTACAGGGAGACTGGTCAGGGGACAAGGCATCTGGGACACAGCGGCACCCCTGCAGCAAGCACCCCCCAGATGGAACGTCCTACAGTGAGGGCCACCTGCAGTCCAGGCCTGCTCTCCAAGACTCTCCTAAGCCTGGAGTCACGGAAGAAATCCCAGCTCTACCCCTTGCTAGCACTGCAGCCTGGGCAGACATCTGCACCTCAGTGTCCTCGTCTGCTGCATGGGGATAATTCCTAATAATTCCTAACCTCCCATCCAACTGCTGCCCGGCTGCAGGCCTCCACTTCCTCAGCGGCTCTCTGGTGAAGCCACTCCCCTGCTCACAGCCCTGCAGTAGAATACTGCCCTCGGGAAAAGTCCAAACTTTCAGGCCCAGAAGACCAGGCCTCTTGTGTTGTGACCCTGTCTCCTGTCGCATCTCTCGCCCGTCCTGGGAGGTCCAGTTCTGTGGAGCATGCCGGGCGTTTGCAGAGGAGACCGCGCTTGCCCCGCACAGCTCTGCATGCGCTGTTTGCTTGGCCTGGCCTTCCTTGGTAAAACCACTTCCAAACTCGACTCAGGTGTCGTTCCGCAGAGAAGCTGTATGTGACGCCACCTGCTTCCTCTACATGAAGCGAGATGCTCCCTCCTCGTGGCTTCCAGAGCAGCCGGTGCACGCTTGAAACTAGACTATGATGTCCTTCAGGGCAAGAGCGGCCAACTTTGTTCCGCCAGCATCGGGAACCTCCCCGGGGTTCAGTCCGTGTTTGTGGACAAAGTGAACCAATCGCTGCATTAGACCTTGGCCACTACATCATAGCGGTCTGTTAAGGCTCTTTTCTCTACAGATGTATACACATTAGGCCCACTGAGGACAGACCTTCAGTCCCCTGAACCTCCAGGACACTGTGTACAATAAACGCAGGTTCCCTTCTTTGCACTTCTGGCCGACCAGGGGCCTGCGTCTCGGTTTATCTGCTGGTCAGGCCAGCCCCACTCTTTGGAGCTAGCACCCCCGGGGTGGGCCTGGTTCTGCTCCCCTTCTGCACACACTGAAGCAGGCCAACCAGCCCTAGACTCCCTGAGGTGTGGCTCCTCCTTGGTTGTCCTGGCTCTGGGCAGGACGCCAGGGTGGTAGGCCAGGGACTGGGGAAAAGCCGGCAAAGCACTCACATCTTCAAGGCTCAACAAATCCAGGCACGACATCTCTCTCCCTAAACCCCTGCCGTGCTGCCCCCCTGCTTTCCGCAGCCAGCCAGCCCCCCCGCCGTGCTCCCACAGTGTCTGGACAGGCCCACGCAGAGCCCTCGGCTCCCGGTCCTGTTCACTCGTCCATTTCCCCGGTTCACCTGCGAGCTCATGAAGGGCAAGGACGGGGCCTGACACAGGGCCTGGCACTGAGTGAACCCTCACGCGTTCAGTGAGCAGATATTCGAAAGCTGTGAATTCCTAGGTCCAGGAGCTGTTTTGAGGCAAGAGGACCGACAGGAGACCATCAGCTGCCCACTGGACTTGAAGCCTCTGCCGTGCCCTAACCCTTCCTGCCCAGCCAGCTCTGGGCCCCAGTGGCAGCGGGGCGACAGTGCACTGGGCCAGAGGGGCCAGCTTCTTGCTTGGCAGCCACTTCCTAGATGAGGCCCGCAGAGGTCTCAGGCTGGCAGGTGCCACGCCACAGTGACGGATGGACCAGGGACGGGAAAAACCCTAATGAGAGATTCCGACCAGAATACATCAAGTCGAGGCCTCCAGGGAGGGAGCCTGGTGGGCCCCTGGGGCCCTTCTCAGGGACTCCCATCCCTCAGGGGTGATTCCCAGAAACTCACGGGTCAAGTACAGTACCTAAGCCCAGACTTTGTTTGGCCTTGAGCCCTATAAATGACCACCCCACTTGACTCTCTGACTGCCCATTTCCACCCCCTCTTGTGGGCCCTCCTGATACTCTGTGGCTCTCTTTGGCATCCTAAGGCTCAAGAAATAGAGGCATACTGATTGCCTTCTGGTATTTTCTTTTTGACCTTTTTTGGAGGCCCAGCTAAAGCTGGCCTGCAATCTTTGGGGAGGCTCTGGATTTCCCAGTGACAAGATGGAACCAGGCGCCCTTCTGTCAGCCGGGGTCCTGGCCGCACAGAACCTCCCAGACCAGAGCTGAAGCGTGCCCTCTGTCCCCAGGCAAGGCCCGCCTCACCTCCTGGGCACAGGATACCCTCCCCACTCCTCTTACCAGCTCTTGTTAAAGACCCCCAAGAGGCCCCTCACCTACCACCCAGGGCTTTCAAAGTCCCAAAGTTCAGAAACTTTTCTTAGGTCTTCCTTAAACCCCAAAGGAAAGCGCTCACATCTGTTTCCTTTATGGCTGCTTAAGCACAGACGCCGATGCTCACCATCTTCTACAAATTAGTAGAAGGAGAAAACAAAAGCACCAAGTTCACCCACTCTTTGGCCTTCCCTCTTCCAGATATGAGGACCTGTCGTGGGACCCTTGTTAACATCTCTCTGGCTTTCTTTCCATGCCCAACTTTAGCAACAGAACTGCAGGGGCCTTCGAACTCTGGTGTCCCTGGGGACCCCTCAGTCTCAGGCACAGGGAGGGCCAAGGGAAGGGTTTCCCAGCATCTCTAGACCACATTCCTATTTATACCCCACTCCCAGCCCCCGCAGCCCAGTCTGGCCCACACTGCCCCATGCCCGCACTCCAACAGAACCCTCTGGCCAACGCTGTGCAAGCTGCCTCCTCACACTCGGCTGGCGCCCCTGGCGCCAGGCTGGGCCCAGGCGACCGCCTCAGCCTGGACCACCTCCCTACCCCTCTCTGTCTCTAAGGCGCACTGCAGGAAGTCTCTGGACACCTCCCGGTTTGCCGGCTGTTTTCTAATTGCCCCCATCAGTGGCACTTGCCACCTGTAGCTTAGGCTTCATTTTTTACTTATTTATTTTTTAGAGAAAGGAGAAGAAAGGGAGAGAAACAATGATGTGAGAGAAAAAGCATCAGTCTGTTGCCCCTCGTATGTGCTCTAACCGGGACAGAACCCACAACCCAAACGTGTGGCCTGACTGGGATTCAAACCAGTGATCTTTCACTTTGCAGGAAGACGCCCAACTCACTGAGCCACACAGGTCAGGCAGGAGCGCAGGCTTCTTGAAGGAGGTGCTGGCTTCTTCTAGTCACTTTCTAGTGTGACGCCAGGCGCTGTCCCGGGCTCTACACCTTGTCTTCCCTTCCCTTGGCCTTCTGCCTCTCCCCCTGCTTTGGGCTCCCTCGGCATCCAGTGGACTCACTTCCTCTCCCTGTCCCTGAGTGTAGGCACTCCCCAGAGTTCCCGCTTTGGCCCTTTGTTCCTCCACCTCCACACACTCTTCCTGGTGACCTCATGTTCCCCAGTGGTGGAAACCACCACCCATGTGCTCATGACTCTGACCCCACCAAGCCCGAGTCTCACAGAGGAAGGGCCGACTGCGGGCCAGGCACCTCTGTCTGGAATACCCGCACTGGGCCTGGGACAGTCAGGGGTCGCAAACCATTTGAGATGTATTTTTTTTAAGATTTTATTTATTTATTTATTGTTAGAGAGAGGAGAAGGAAGGAAAAGGAGAGGGAGAGAAGCATCAGTGTGTGGTTGCTGCTCACGTGGCCTCCACTGAGACCTGGCCTGCAACCCAGTCATGTACCCAGACTGGGAATCGAACCAGCGACCCTTTAATTTGCAGCTCGCACTCGGTCTACTGAGCTACACCAGCCAGGGCTGAGATGCATTTGTAGCTAAAAAGAACAGATGTATACAACTTATAAAAGCTGTTATGTGTGCTAAATATACACAAGTGCCATACATGTAACCGATACATGCAAACTCTGTATATAATCAAGAAAGACAGATGTTAGGATGCTAACAGTAGTTATCCCTGGCCCGGAATTGTGCATGACGTAAGATCTTCCTTTTGCTTATGTGCATGATCTAATAGTGCCATAACGAACATTCGCTGCACATGTTAAAAGAAGTAACACTTCTGTTTAAGTGAAAAGAAAGTATTTTTAGATGGAGATCCCAGAACTGCTCTGTGCAAGCCTTGGGAGAAGCGTGGTTATCTGGAGCAGGGCCGGCACCCGTTTCCTGTCCGGGCCGGGCAGTCAGCACTCAGACTTTGGGGGCTGCCCGCTCTCCGCAGGGATCGTGGCTCACTCTGGCAGGGGGAGCCCACAGCCAGCTGGGAACAACTAGTGTGGGTACACTCCAGAAGCTCTTTACTTGTGGACATGAAAATTTGAATTTTATATAATTTTCAAGTGTCACAAAATATTATTTTCTTCTGTGAAGATTTTTCCCAGCCACTTGACACTGTACAAAACATTCTTAGCTCATGGCACATACTAAAATAGGCTGGATTTAGGCCCTGGCCAGGTAGCTCAGTTGGTTAGAGCATTGTCCCGATACGCCAAGGTTGAGGGTTCGATTCCTGTCAGGGCACACAGAGAAGTCAACTGGTGAATGCATAAATAAGTGGAACAACAAACAGATGCTTCTCTCTCTCCCTCTCTCCCTCTCCCCCTCTAAAAGTCAATAAATAAATAAAAATTAATAAGAGATAGATAAATAAATAAGTAAATAAGTAAATAAAACAGGCTGCCTGTGGTCAAGGCCACAGTTCGCCAAGCCTGGCCCCTGAGCCTCGGGCACCTGCACAGCATTAGCATCAGCACTCGCTTTTTTGGGAGGTGTTTTTTCTCCTCCTGTCTGACTGGTGGGAGGCCTTCCAGCGTTTCCTTGCCCATCAGAGGAACCAGCTACCCAGGCCTCAGAGGAGGGAAGCCCCTGTGCTCCAGCGTTTGGAGGGACAGAAGGCGGAGACCCTCTCCAGGTCTCAGCACGCAGCCCCCTTGTCAGCAGGACCAGAAGTCAGAACCACGCCCCAGCAGTCTTGGGTGGGGCTTTAGAAATCCCCTGGTCGACGCCCTCATTTTCCAGGTGAGGAAGGCAAGACTCAGAAAGGGGAAGTGACCTGCCCACAGCCACTTGGGTTGGCAGGGCAGAGGTGAGACTAGAACCAAGGCTTGTAACTTCAAGTTCAGTGCCCTTCCTGCCTCCCCAGGGTTGGAGGGAACCGCACTTGCCCTGAGATGGCATTCTGCCCACCAGGCGCTGCCACCAGGGAAGTCTGCAGCCCTCAAGGGCCACCTTGCACAGAGAAGCTGCCAGGTCAGGTCTGGTGTCAGCTCGGAATGTGGCACCCAGCCTGGCCACAGCAGGGGCTCCATGCCAGGAACAGGGAGCAGCTGTGGGACCCCTTCCCCAGCCTCATCCTGTGCCCTGCCGGCACTGGCGGCCTGGGGACCCCGAGCTGCTGCTGTCATGAGTGACACCCTCCAGCACTTGGCCTACGGCCCACCTGCTGCCAGGCCCTGCAAAGACACTCGGAAGGGCGGCCTCGCCCCTCCCGGGTCTGGTGAACCCGCATGGGCCTCCTTTGCTGGACGGTTAGGGTCTGAGGAGAGAAGTGGCCCTCGTTCCTGAGGAGACGCCCAGAGGCAAGAAACAGGGCTTCTCTACGGAAAAGGTGAGGACAGCTCACTCGGGGCTTTTCAGGATGCTCCACGACAAGGACGACATGCCAGGAGTTCTGGGGGTGAGGGAGGGCGACGGGGTTGAAGAACGGGGTTTCTTCCCAGGCTGGGGCCAGAGCCCTGCTTTCTGCAGGCATCGTACCCAGGCTATGAGAACTTCGAATGTGGCTGCCGGCGACAGCAGCCAGGGTGGGAAGCCAGGCGCCTGCGGCGTTATCTCACGGGATCTCCGCAGCCACGTGAAGTGACACTGCTACTCTCCCCCTTCACCAAACGGGGGACGAACACGGGGGAGCAAGTTCCCTCATCCAGGGGACTGCTCACTGAATGTCAGCGGCACGCCTGGGCCCTGGCTGGTGTAGCTCAGGGGATTGAGCGCGGGCCTGCAAACCAGAGGATCGCGGTTCGATTCCCAGTCAGGGCACGTGCCTGGGTTGCAGGCCAGTTCCCAGCAGGGGACGTACGAGAGGCAACCATACACTGATATTTGTCTCCCTCTCTCCTTCCCTTCCCCTCTAAAGATAAATAAAATCTTAAAATAAACACAGAGGAACGCCTGCACCAGCCTCGCGGGCACAGAGTCACCTCGTCTACCCCGCCCCTCCGTTTGCAGGGAGGACTTTAGGGT
Organism: Carollia perspicillata; assembly: GCA_004027735.1. Taxonomy (NCBI): domain Eukaryota; kingdom Metazoa; phylum Chordata; class Mammalia; order Chiroptera; family Phyllostomidae; genus Carollia; species Carollia perspicillata. The sequence continues at coordinate 8,034 of PVKM010049515.1, forward strand.
CGGTAGGGTGAGGCGGAAGCACAAGATGAGACCATCATCCAAGATGGGGTGGGGAGTCATCACTGTCTCTTCGAAAGTTCTGTCCAGTGTCTCTGAGACCGGGGTGCCCCGTCTCACCAGGGCCACTCAAGGGATCAGAGAGCATCAGAGGCCCTTACCAGCTCAGAGCCAAACCTCCCGATCCTTCCTCCTGTGCGGACGGAACCACCACGGAGATCTCCGGAGCAGGTGGCTCGCCGTCAAAGAGCAAGTCTGGCTGAGCTGTGTGCCACCGCGCTCCTCTTCCTGACTTGCTGATGTGCCACTGGCCACCTCCTGCCAGGCCCAGCCACTGGCTCTGCCGTGACCCTGGGTCCGAGACCCTCCACCTGGTCCACTGTGAGCCCAGCCTTCCAGTGGGGTCTGTGTGTGTGTCCACAGCTGCGGGGACCAGGACAAGACAAGACTACCCTTGGTCTGCTCCTGCCCCTGGAGAAGGGAAGGTGCCCCCTCAACGGCTAATGCCAGGAGGGCAGAGGTGAAGGGTCCAGGGTGGGGGAGGGAAGGGCTATGACAGGGACTGCAATTAATTAAGTACTGGGGGAGGGAAGTCTTCTTACCCCAGCGGGAGGAAGTCCTGCCAGAGGCCCCTCAGAGGAGGAGGCTGTAGGTTTTGCAGCTCCCAGGGCAGACCTCACTCATCCTGGGAGCTGGAGGGCAGAGTCCCCACAGCACAGGTTCCTGGTTCCCTCTTGCAGGTTTCCATCCAACCTGTGCCCCACCCCCCATTCTCTTGTACAGGGCCCCGCTCCCCGACTGGAAGAGCAGGAAAGACACTGTTGAGGAGCCTGGCCTGCTGGGATTAGGAAAGCCCACCTTGGTCTCTCCCCCAGAGCCAGGCACAGGGCCACAGCTAGGAAATCCCCTTCTAAGTAGCCACCAACAGCACAGCCACTGGTGACTTAGCATCTGCTACATGCCAGGCGCTATGCATTCTTTCATTTAATTCACATGACAACCCTCCCTATGATGAGCCTCACTTCACAGATGAGGAAACTGAGGCTGGGAGAAGCTCAGGAGTCTGCTGGGGAGACAGGAGTCATAGCTAGTGTGTGCTGGAGCTGGACCCCATCAAGGCCTGCCCTTTAGGCCTCAAACTCAGGGTAGGAAAGAAGGAATTGGGGGAGGGATATACGGAGATGCTAGACAAAAGTCCAAAATGGGGTCTCCCCGGGGAAAGGAGAGGCAAGGCTGGGGTTGGAGATGGGAGGAGCCATGCCAGGCTCCGCCCCACAGCATGGGGCGTGTACCTGGGCACAGGCAGAGGACAGTCTGGCTCTGCAGAGAAAACAAATGCAGCCATAAAGGCAGCTTCGTGTCCTCGAGGCCCAGGGGAGGCTTCCAAATGAGGCAAGCAGATCTCAGGAGCTCTCAGAGCAGGAACCTACTTGTTCCACAGATCTGGTACCCTCTCTCCTGTGAGCCATGGAGAGGCTGGCTGTGCCTGGCACAGGACACACGGAAGCCTCTTACTTGGAGCACCGTCCCCATCCTTCTCCTGAGGGCTGAGGTGGAACCAGAGAACTGTGGGGTCTGCTGGGATCTCCTGTAATGGGGCAAGGACTGAGAGCAGGGGGCTGGGGCTCAGAAGGAAGAGGGCTGGGTCCCACCTCTGTGCGACTTTGGGAAAGCTGGTCTCCCAGAGCACCTGTCCCCTCGCCTGTACTATGGGGACAAAAACACTTAGTTCAGAAAGCTGAGTGATAGTTGGTAAATGGCAGCCGTTGAGGCATTCAGAAAGTGGATGTAACTTACTGAAGCCTACTCTGGCTCTGGAAACCCCAGGAAGTTTGGGAAGAATAAAGGCTCCATTCTCCTGGAGGGGTGTGGGCAGTGGGTGGGAAGACTCCCAGGAACCTAATGGGCAGTGAGGTTGGGAGGGGGGTCAGCCTCACAGCCTCACCAGCTACACAGGAGGTGGCTGGGGCAGGGCGGCCCCAGACAGTGGCTCAGCTGCAGCAAGGTGACCCTGTCTTCACAGACCCAGACCCAGCAGCCAGTGTCACCTGGAGCTGTGCTTGCAGTCCCCTACCCCTGAGCCACTGCCAGAGCCAGGCTACAGGCAGGGAACCTCTGAGGACTAGGACACCTATGGGCCGTTCCCAGTCGTTCTCCAGGCTTCTGCTCCCTCAGGCTGCGTTCAGGAACGTGCTGTGTGCCCAGCCCCAGAGGAAAATGCCACACGAGCATTCAGAACCTCACAGGACGCTGACACAGGAGGGGCAAGCCAGCGGTGTTAGTGAGTCAGCCAGGGCCCCGGCCACAGTTGGGGAACTCCTGAGGGCTGGGCTGGGGGTGGGGATAAGGTTCTAAGGAGCTGATGCGCACTGTCCACTGCCCCGGCCATAGCACTTCCACCCCTGCCTCAGGGAGGGGCTCAGAGAGAATTAGAAAGATGCCACTGGTGCCCAGCAGGATGTCGACCCCAAAGCCCAGAAAATCCGTCGCTGTCTCAACAGCCCCACTCCACCACAAGGTCTGCGCAGTCCTCCGCACCTGGGCACCTCTGGCCTGCAGCGGATCCTCAAGCCCCATCTCCTTAGCCCAACAGGCAGCCCACCCTTTCCCGTGGCTGCATTCACCCTTTGCCAGTGGCTGCCATGGGGTGGGGGCCACAGACCCTCCGGGTCCCTGGCTGGACAGAGAGAGAAGGGGCAGCAATCCCCACACGCCAGCCTTCAACCTCCCCCCAGCCACCACCATCTCCTAGCGTTGGAACCGACGGGGCTTCAGGGGGGCCTTCACCTTCACCCCAGGACTCCAGCCTCCAGCCCCTAGTCTGGCTCTGGAAAGTTCACCAGAGCCCGCAAGCCCGTGGAGGCAGCGATCTGGCCCCACCCTCGCGGGTCCCCTCCTCACTGGACACTCCTGACCCTTGCCCTTCCCAGAAGGAAGGGC
>PVKM010049516.1:0-10921 GCA_004027735.1 Carollia perspicillata
AATCATCTCCAAGAATGGCCTGGCTCCTTTGTCTCGCTCCCTCAGCGGTAAAATCCTGGAGAGGCGCCATGTGTTTGGCTCCCCCAGGCCCACCTTCCTCTTCCTTTGGGCAAGGTCGGCCTTGCCTCACACCAGGACCCACACAAGAGGAAGAGATTTGGACGTTGGGTGGTCAAAAATTGAACATAGCCACTTCACCCCCTTGAATGATAATAGCTAACACTTACAGAGCATTGTGCCACACACTCTAAATGGATGAACTCATGGAGTCCTTATGACGGGTCTGTGAGAAAGGGCTCCATTTTACAGATGAGAACTGAGGCATGAAAAACCAAGTAATGAGTTTGTGGCCACACAGCTAGAAAGCTACAGAACGGGGAATCAAGCTTCACTGGGGAGTCTGGACAGAGGGCAGACATTGTCCATAGAAGCTCTGGAGACTACTGTAAACCCTGCCTGAGGTGAGCCCCTCACATTGTCTGGCTCGGCCCAGGTCCCACCTCTGACCTCGTCTCCTTCCTGTGTGCCCTGTCCGGCTTTGCTTCTAGACCCACCGACTCCCTTGCCCACACCACCCATCCCCGCTCCTGCCCCGACCTTCCCACGCCCGTCTGTCTGTGCAGGGCCCCTCTCTCAATTGCCCCCAGTTCGCAAGAGTGTGCGTCTGAATCAGAAATGCACCATGATGCCAAATGCCGGCATTGATTCTACATGATAAATTCCTCCATTATATTTTAAAAAATTGTTTATCCTTATGAGAATCTGTTCCAGGATCTGAATTGCTAAGTTAAAAAATCATATTAACCTTTATAAGGTATCTAATTTAAAAATGTGTCTTATCCATCAGTAACAGTAACATGGTAGCAATAGAATTAGACATGAAGAAATTTCTATCACTTTGAAAAATAGGCGTGCTGGGAGTCAGGCACACGGCGCCTAATCAATATTTGCCGAGTTAGGGAATGAGAACCCGGGGCCTGTCATTCTAGTAATTGCAGCCTTTCTTGCAAGAGTGACATTCTTTTTGTGAGCATGTTACAAACAAGGCCTCATTTTTCAGCCTTTTATTTATTTCCCCATTTCTTATCTCCTTTTAGGTTACTGATTACCTCCACGTGCACTGTTGGGAAAGGGGTTTTTTCTTTAGAAGTAATTTCAGTGAGGCCCCACCCACCCCCACCCACAGCAGGAGAGCGGTCTCCCCCTCCCACACCATCCCTGAAATCTAGGTGTGACTATCTCGATTCCGAAGTACCAGGGAGGGGCTGTGTGTGTCCCTCGGTCTGCTTCTGCGCCGCCTATACCCCACCGCGATTTCTCAGCAGGAACAATAACTGTCCACCGTTGTAGCGGGCACGACAGTCAGACGGTCCGAACACGAAAGCGATCCTTCCACAAACAAAACAGAGCCGTGCGCCACATCATTTGCAGCCACGAATAGTGGTTAGAAGTTACCTGGCCATCTCCTTGAACTCAACTCTGAGTCGAGTTTCTAAAATGACAAGGGGCCAACACTTCAGACACAAATTGGTTTTAAATAAAAATTCAGGATTTAGGACCCCAGGGCTGACACAAAATGGAAAGGAAAGGCCTCGAAACACCTCGTCCTAAATCGGAGTGACTGAACTCGTTGCCCCCAGTGTGACCCTCTCCTGAAGGCTGCGAACAGCAGTGCATCCGGTCACCCTCCGTCACCTCGTCAATCTCCTGCCACAAAAATGAATCAGCGCCCCGTCCAGACCCCAGTCCTGCTCCGCCTCAGCCAGAGCACCCGCCAGGCTGCATTAGCAATGAGCGATGCGGGCACCGATGGACATCCACGTGCTCCAGCACTGGGGGCCCGTGGGAGGAGAGGAGGAGCCCCCCAGCCAAACTGCCTCTCCTCACAGACACATCGGGCTCACACCCCCTCCGGCTGGATCTGCCATGCCCGTTGTCAGCGGCGGAGCAAGCAGGCAGATGTGCGCGTGGGCAGACCGCTGACATGCCGCTGCAGTGGGCGGCTGCTGGGGCGTGTTTCTGCAGCGGGCGCAGGCTACCTGCAGCTGCTGGCCTTCACACTGCAAGCCTGGCCTTCACGCGGCTTGTCTAGAGGGCTCACCTCTCCCGAGGGTCTAAACCCCATCAGAGCAGTTTCCCTAAAACTTCTGTAAGGCTGCTTCTCACAGGGTGAGTTCCCTGAGGGGAGCTGGCGGGCGTCAGGGTGGATCCAGCCTCCGGGGCAACCATCGGAACCTCTGTGGCACAACAGCAGCAACAATCTTCTTCTGCCAGGACAGGTTGATGAGAGTCACCTGAGGCCCCTGGGCCTCCCTGCAGGACAAAGAGATCTGGGGTCAGCAGGGGGTTCAGATTCCAGCACAGCCACCCGCAAGTTCCCTAACTTCTCTGAGCTTCGATTTCCTCAGAGGAAACGTGGAGATCATGCTACTCACTCACCTCCAGAGGTGCACACGGACAGCACCTAGCATGCCACCTGGCCCACCTAGGTGTCCTGCGTCCCGGACTCTGTTGTCAAGATCTTTAAGAAGACCACGTGCGTGGTGTTCAGAGACTGCACTGAGATCAGAGGCAGGCGGCCATCAGGAAGAAAGGCCTTCCTGACTCCCAAGCGCGCAAAGACCTCTCAGTTAGCTGGGCTCGCCAACAGTTTGAAACTCCCAGCCGGGTCCCAGCACGTGCGCCTCACCTCCCCGTGGGTTTACTTAGCGTGCCCTGGGACAGAGCTTGCCATCCACCCAATGACTGCTTCTCTGGAAATCCCTCTCCTTTTACGTGAGCACCTTACCTAGTTGGCACTAATGGCAAAGAGCCAGAAGGGACCACACCGATCATCTGGGTCCCACATGGGTAATGACAGCTGGGGCAGACTCTGTGCCATATCCCTGGACTCCTGGTCCAGTGCTCCTTCTGTTCTCCACGCTGCCCTGGGCATGCGTGTCCCGAAGCGTGGTTGCCCAGGGAAACACTGCTTGGATGTGCAGCCCCCACTGCCCCAGCAACACTGCCAGCCTTGTGCAGGGAGGAAGGTGGGCAGCAAACGCTGCGCTTCAAGCAGCTGCTTTGCAGGTCTGGCTCCTGTTGACGCTGGGTGGGGGGGCTCCCTAGAAGGTTGAACAGGAGTTGTCCTCGTTACTGTCTGGAGACTCACCTGACATGAGTGTCATCCCTAGCTTTCTTCAGGTCCTGTGGAAGTTCCAGCCTGTGAGTGCACCCCGGCGCCCCTCCTCTCCTCACCAGGCCCAGACTCCACCCACACACCTGTGCCCAGTCCTCTGGTCACCCACCTGGGAAACCCGACCCAAGGTCCGCCCAGTGATTCCACGCCCACCCGCCCACCTGGGCTGCTGAGCACTGCTGGCTTCTCAGCACTGCTGGGCTGTCAGAACTGCCCTTCCTCTGTCCCACCTAAACTCCAGTGCGACCCCCGCCCCGCCCTGGTTCCAGCGCTCCCTGGGAAATCTCAGCCTCTGTGCATTCTCTCTTCTAAGCAGGTTTGCCAGGCTACCTCCTCTTGGTTCCCATGTCCTCATCACCTCGGTCCTGGTTCCTACACTAGCCTCCACGGCTGCCCTGCCCCCAGCCTGACCCTGTCACCCACCCTCCACCCACATCAAATGGGTTATTTGTCCAAGTCAGACGTATGTCCCCCTTGATGGCCCTCAGGGCTCCCCTGTCCTCTTGGGTGGATGCTAACCCCGACTTTGGCAACAGGTCCATGACCTTCTGTGATCTGGTCTCTGCCACCAACTCCAGTCCTCCCTCTCTACCCCTCAGATGTCCTGGGGCCATCCCCGCACAGTTGCCCTGGCTGGCAGGCCTGCCTCACTTCCCAGGCACCCCCTCGACTGGCCGACGCCTTGCCATCCGTCCAGACCCAGCTCCTGTGTCACCACCTCCCAGAGCTATCTGCAACATCTAGGGTTAGGGTTGCAGCTCTCGACTGTGTCTCAGTCCAGCCTGGATCACAAGGTGCTATTGTCATCTGTCCACACACCTGTCTCCCACACAGGTGGAGTGTTCTTCTAAGGCAGGGGCCCAAGGTGGGAGGTCAGTGGCTAATCTGTGGTGGACATTCCACAGGCTGGAATGTGAATACACAATGCCCATGCCTCGGGGCTGGCCAGAAAGAATCCTGTTCCCACTCCTGGGGAAGGACCTTACCCCAGATTCGTCTTCGGCTCCTCTTCAACTCCGCCGGCAGGAGCAGACGGCCTCAGCTTCAAGTCCTGACTCGATGACTTACCAGCTTCAGGACGCTGGGCGAGACACCAACCTCCATGAGCCTTAGTTCTCCCTCATGTGACATGGAGATGATAACGCCTTTCTCACATGGTTCTGATAAAAATTAAACGAGGCGATTCAAATAAGGACCCAGCGGGTCCACCCACAGCAGACCCGTAAGAGTGGGAGCTATGGTTCCAGTGGGCTTTTTGGTAAACATGTGTGAAACAGAACAGGACCGAGTCTGCTAGCGTGCATTATGGAGTCAGCTGCAGGAACGAAAGGGGAAATGGAATGGACACAGGGACAGAAACAGACCCCAGTCCTGCCTCCATCACCACAGCAATGTCCTCATTGCTTTAAAGGGGAAGGTGTGGGTTCAGTGGTAGCCAGGTTCGCTCCCAGCTTGCAGAGCAGCCAGCTGATCCTAGGCTTTTGAGGGGAATGCTTCCAAAACTTAACTCTATGAAAGGGCAAAAGACCTATATTAAAAGGCCAAGTCAGGGGACACGTCCTTACTTGCAAATATCTCCACCCACACGAGAAGGTTACTTTCCTTCTGAAGGGTTGACAGGCAACGACGCTCGGAATGACCACTTTGCGAGTGCTGGCAATGCTCGGCATTTCAGCAGTCCCTGTTGAATGGCTGGCAGAAGCTTATGTTTGCAAAACGTAACCTTCTAGATGATATTTGCAGGGAAATAGAGCCTTTAGACATTACAGTGTTTTCAAATATCGTTGTTGCTGTTCCATAAATACCCCACGCCCACAGTGGATCAGGTGCCACATGGGAAATATTGGATTGGGTTGGAGTTTTTCTTAAAAGACACATAACAGCACCATATGCCAGTCATCTTGGATAATATTTATGTACATGCTGCAGCAGCGAAGATGAGCTGTGTCAATATGTATAGAAAAAACCCACAGAAGGAAGTCTGCGGGATGTGGGTTATCTGCATTGATGATCAAAGGCATTTGTTTAACTCTTCGCTTCTTCACGAGCTACTTCATCCATAAACTACAACAAGGTTAGAGGAGCGTGGAGTTAACACAGCAATAATCAGGGGGAAGTTATCGGAGAGCCGTGGGGTCTTCTACTGGAGTAGTTCAGAGCCTCTGCAGCCAAAAAGAGCGGTTCCAGAGCTGTGGCTGGCCGTTCACTCTTCTGCTGGCTTTTAACGAACGGGAAGCGAACATAGTTCATTCCTTTCCAAGTGTCCTCACCAGCATACCCAAGGGGAAATAGCCTGGAGGAAAAGAAGTTCTGCACAGGAGACATGCCAGGGGACAACTAATCCCACAAGCATGAGCGATAACCAGCCATCGTTTTAGTAGCTGGGTGGCATGGCCTGGATTGCGTCTCCTCCCAAACTCATGTGTGGAAGCCCCACCCCTCAGTGTGGTCCTATTGGAGGGGGCCTTTGGGAGGGAGTTGCCATATTTTGCCTTGTGTAATGAGCTCCCATGTATAATGCTCACCTGTGTTTTTGGCCCACACTTTTAGGAGAAAAAAATCTTTCACTTTAATTTTTTAACTCAATTTTGTATTTATTTATATCTAGATATGTGTTTTTTATATTTTAAAGGAACTTTAGCACTGCTTTTTGAACATATCATGGTACAAGGAATTTTATGTAACAGATAATTACCGAACACAAGAACAGATACACAATATTTCAGGTACTACCCATGTACAATGAGCATCCTTATTTTTCCCTCAAAAGTCTGGGCAAAAATGTGCACGTTACATACACGGCAAAACACTAGGTTTATGTGAGGTGACGGGGGGTGCCTTGTGGTGGGAGTAGCATCCTTGTGAGAAGAGACCAGAAAACTTGCTCCCCTTCTGTCTCTGCGGTGAGGACGCAGTGCGGAGGCAGCCCGTCTGCAAGCCAGGAAGGGAGCCCTCACCACCAACGCCCGTGCTGGCAGACTGGCGGCCTCCAGAGCTGTGTCTGCTGCTTAAGCCCCTACTTTATGGGGTTTGCTGTGGGAGCCCGAGCAGACGGATACAATGGGGCTCTCACACCCGGAGTTTTCTCTTCTTAGACAGCGATGAGACCAGAATTTGGGATTACACGTTCATGTGGCCATGGAGGCGGTAGGAATACTACCCTTGACCAGGCTAGCATCACTGTCTCCCCACTTTCTTGCAGAGCTGGTTGTTACGGACTGAAAGGGATGTGTGACTACGTGTTAGGGAATCAGTCCTGAGCTTGAAATACAAAATATTCCAATAGTTTGGAGAACAGAGTGGCACCGTCCAGCCTAGTGCCGACAACCGGCTGGAAGCTGAGAAGCAATACCGTGGAGCCCAGGCGGCGGAGGGCAACACAGGGGACAGCTCGGCTTATCGGGAGGTCCATCGCTCCTACTGCTTGTGCAGTTTCATTTTTAATCGTGAAGTGTCTGGTTGAGCAGTTATTACTGAAATTTATTTTTGTCATAGAATCTCTTTGGTAAATCACAGTTTTATTAACAGTGGCATGAACTGGATTTTTCTGTAATAAATAAGATGCTGAAGTGCTTTTAAAATTGGAAAAAAACACTCTGCAGCTCATCCCAAATCTTCGCATGACTGTTGGGCAGAAAAACACAGTGACCTGACTGGGCCGTCTGAGAGCTGGCCGGGCACTTCTGTGAAGCGTACTGTGGGCTCAGCTGGCTTCAGGGGACTGGCGGGCAGTCTGGAGTCCATTAGACCCCAGGGAGCTGTAGGACCTGGAGCAAGTCACTTCCCTCTCTGCGCCTTAATTTCCTCCTCTGGGTGAAACGGATGGAGATACAGGGAGCCTGAGTCTTTCTGCTCTGGCCTTCTCCTCAGGAGTATGGCTTCACCCCAAAGTGGGCAGCTCCGAATGGTGAGTTCCCAGACCTGGCAGAAAATGCAAGGTTAGGGACAGAACTGAAGCACGAAAGCCATTTGCCCGCGTGTGGAAGCCCCAGTCTGCCATCATCATTACCCGGCCCTTTGTGGCACACCAGCTCCAGCCTTCGTGTAGGTGGCCAAGCCTTTTCCAAAGCCGTAGGTGGAAAGCTCCAGGTCACAGGAGGAAGGACCCGGGCCGAGGCACTGCAGGGGAGCTGGCTCAGGAGCGGCCTGGGGAAGTAGGCCGTTGGGTCTCCTGGACTGATTTCCTGGGCTCTGGAGGACTGTGCTCCAGAAGGGGCCACGCAGGCACCCAGCAGAGTCCACAGCCCTGCACCCTGACTCTCCGGCCCCAACTTGAGCGAGCTCTTGGGAGCCACGGAGGAGCCCCCCCACCCCAAGAAGCAGACAAGGCTCCAGATTTCCTCCTACCCAGCAGGGCTGGTGGACGTTGGGGTTTGGGGAGAGGTGTATTAACTTGCTAGGGTTGCTAACAAGGAGCCACACACTGGGTGGCTTAAACAACAGAAACTTCTCACAATTCTGGAGGCTCGAAGTCTCAGATCCATGTGTCAGTCAGCGGATTTGGTTTCTTCTGAGGTCTCTCTCCTTGGTCTGCAGAAGGCTACCTTGTTTTATCACTGCCTTCCCTCTGTCGATGTCCAGATATCTTCTTCTTATAAGGTAAATTAGGTTCACCGCAGTGACCTCACTTTAATCGGAGCACCTCTTTAAAGGCCTGTCTCCAGATACAGTCATATCCTGAGGTCCTGGGGGTTAGGACTTCAACATGTGAATTTTGGGGGAGACACATTCAGCCTATACCAGGGGCCTGCCATGCTTTATTTTGAAAGGGGCGCTGCATTAGTTTCCTAGGGCTGCCATATCAAATGACCACAGACTGGGCAGCTTAAAACAACCAAAAGTGATTTGGTCCCCAGCTCCAGAGGCTAGAAGTCCATTATCAAGGTGTTGGCTGAGCCACACTCTTTCTCCTGAGGCTCTTGGGGAGGTTCCCTCTTTGCCTCTCCCAGGTTTCCTGGAAACACTTAGCACTCCTCGGCTGGCGGACGCACCACCCCGGTCTCTGCCTCCACCTTCACGTGAGGTTCTCCTCTCTGCGTGCATCTGCGTGCGAACCTCCTTCTTATGAGACCCCCTACTTCCACCTGACCTCGCTTCACTCGGTTCCACCTGCACAGACCCTACTTCCGAATAAAATCATATTCCCAGGAACTGGGGTTTAGGACTTGAACATACCTTTGCGGGGACACAATCCTACGCACAGCAGACCCCTCCTCCTTGCTCCCCGCCCCGCCGCCCTCAGTGCTGCTCAGATGTCACTGTTTTGCTTAAGACGGGGTGCTAGCTGGCTTTCCTTGTTCTGCCGTTTTAAATGACAAACATCTTTCTGTTTCCCATCCCTGTTCTCTCCCTCTGCCTTTTCTCCCCCGCTCCTCCCTGGACCTCTCTCGTTTCTGTCTCTCTGCTCTGCCTCTCACCCCCTCCTTCCCCACACCCCCACCCCGTCCCGGCCCTCCTCCCACCTCCCTCCTTGCTTAGGTATCCGCCCAGAGGACACCATTTCTTCTCAGATGTGACGACCAGGAAGAACTGGGGAACCCCTGAGTCTCTGCCATGCTCCAGTGACCACACGACGGCTTTCTTTCCCAGCTTGGATTGGGTCTGCTTTTTCAAGCATTTTATAATAATTATTTGGCTTTCTACCCTTCTGAATTCTCTCTAGAATTAACAATGTTAAAGAAAAAAAAGCTTGGTGTTTTCCCCCTTCTAAGGAAGCCCCAAATTGAGAAGGGTCTGCTCGTTCAGCACAAGCAGGGCTCGTGCACCCCGTGCCCCGTGGAGGAGGCACTCGCCGGTCCCTCACTCACAGAGGCCCGCCACGGGCCACGTGCGGGGTTTGTGCAGGGGCCGCAGCACCACGCAACGGCACCATTTCCTACGTTTTTGTCGTCGGCACCTGAAGCCCCCACCAGGTTTCTTCTAGGCGGCTCCTTGCGATCTGGTTGGTCCATTATGGGCCCAAATCTCGGTTCATTGCCCTCAGTAAGGACTGTAGATGCTTGAGTCCTAGGTAATCAACTAGCAAACCAAATCTAGCAGAGTTTCAGAAGAGCAATAGGCCACGACCAAGTGGGGCTTATCACAGACATCAAGGAAGGTTCCAAGAAAGGGACCATTGATATATCCCACTCCACAGATAAATCTCAAAGTCATTATTCTGAGTGAAAGAAGCCAGGTGAAACCAGAAAACTTATGAAGCTCTAGGAAGTGCAAGCCAATCAGTGCTGACAGGAAGCAGACTGGTGGTTGCCTGGAGCAGAGGGTGCCCGGGAGAGGCCGGGAGGAGCTGATTTCAAAGGAGCGGGAGGAGGCTTCTGGGGATGATAGATATGGTCTCCCCTCCACAAAGGGAATGGCTTCCCAGAGGGCGTGCATATGCCAAACATCAAAGTGCACACGAAGAAAGACCACAGCCGATCCCACGTTTAAGAAATCATTAATGCGGTCGGGTGCACAAAACGTGGAGCGAGGGGTCAAGAGGTCAAACGGACAGGCACGTGGCAGGTGGGGAGAGCCGGCGATGGCCCCGTCATTCGGCCCCGCACAGATTTATCCAGTGCCCGTGCGTTCTGGGATCCAGAGCTCCCCTGGGTTCTTACCCTGTCTCTGCTGCCAGCGGTCGCAACTGGGTGACTTGTGCGTGGGCGTTGAGCCTACTTTCTGCAAAATGAGGATAATAACTGTGAAATGAGGGCGGTGATGTCCGTGAGGGCAGTTGTGAGGGGCAGAGGCAACGTGTGGGAGGTGTTCACAGCAAAGCGGAGCCTCCATAGATGGTAACAGTGAGAAAAGGGTGGTTCCCCACACCTCTTCCGAGAAACCTCCACACACCAGGGGTTCCTCGGCAGCAGATCCGGAGGGAAAGGACGTGGATCCTGCAAGTGTGTCGTTCTCAAGACTCGTGCGCAGGAAAAAGTGGGGCCTCTGCTGGGTCCGCCTCAGCACTCAGCACACTGACCTCTCAGGTCTCTTACTCGTGAGTCCGGCCCAGGATCCGTCCTCATCCCCTGCCCAGAAATTGCTCTGGGATCTGCCAGGGGAGGGAAGTCTCTTCTCACAAGCAAATTTTAACTGTTTGAGAAGCATTTTGAATATATACCCTTCAAAAGCTGAGGGGAGCAATAAACAGTAGAATAAAATATATATTGGAAGGGAAATTCAGATATGCCTTTGAAAAGAAAGGAAGTCACACATTTGACCCAGAACAAAGGACAGCAGGACATTGAGGGAGTCACACATTAACAACATGCTTTGTTAGTGGAGTTTTTAACTTTTAGAATACATACCCAAGTTCTCTTGACTGCGGAGGGCCTGATTCATAATCAGTCCCTGCCAGTCCCAGTGGAGACAGAGACTGGTATGTGGTGTGAGAAAGCATTGCACTGGGGGAGGGGGAGGGGGCTGCACCTGGTGTAGGTACAGTCAGTCTGACGGGGGTGGTGAGTCCTCTAGTCTCTCCTGGGAGCCCAGGAATAAGCCTCACATTGGATCTGGTTGGGTTGCTGCAGGACAAACCCACTGCCGCCACCATCATCACAGCAGCAGGCTTTCATTGAGTGCTTGCCTTGTGCTAGTTGATGTTTGAAATACTCTCCATCTTTCCCATATACCTTGTTTAATCCTCACAACAGCCCTCGGAAGGTCAGTACGACTTACGAAAGTTATAATATAATCCCTGTTTTACAGATGAGAAAACTGAGGCACTGAAGGTTAAGTAGCTTACTCAAAGTCATACCTAGAAGT
>PVKM010049517.1:0-10928 GCA_004027735.1 Carollia perspicillata
ACAGGAGTCACAGGAACTGTTGACAGCAACAGTCAGGCCATATTTCACAAAGAGCTCCCAGGAAGCCTTTACAGGCCGGAGAGGATAATGGTTTCCATCATTAATTAACACATTTTCCACACTGGGGCATGGAGGAGACAGATGGGCAGCTATGGGCAAGTCTCATCTCAGAACTTGACTCCGGATCACAAGAAAAAGTCCTAGCCCCTTAGGAGGTCTTTCAAGGTCCTTCATGATCTGATGCCTGCATGCCCAGGTCATTGCCCCAGCATTTCATGCTAAACTTTTTCCCAAAACTACTAACATTTTGTCCAGAGACACTCAACAAGCTCTTTAGGCATCTGGATTTCTTCATGTGCCATGCCATTCTCGTCTTCTCCACCTGGAACTCTCCTCCATTTTCTATAACTGCCTCCAGATTTCTTCAGGAAGGCTCTGCAGAAAAGGACTTGTCAGGTATTCCTACTTCTATGCCTCCATAGTACCTTGGACTGTGCTGTCAAGCAGTAAACAAGTAAATAACTAATTGGGGCACAATGTGCTGTTTCCACCTCAAGACAATGAACTCCTAAAAAGCAAGGTGGCATCATAGTCATCCATGCAGTTTATACCTTAGGACACGGTCTGTCCCAGAAAAAGGAGTAGCTCAAGCACTAGAGCTGACAGTTCTCTCCTTTGGGACAATTATTCTCACCAGAATATTTTTTCCCCTGAAAACTGACAAGCACCAGTTTTGCTTCCTAAAGCCATATCTAACGATTCCTCCTATTGCCACATCCCAGCCTTTCAGACCTTCCTAAGCAGTGACATGCCCCACCCAGGCCTTCTCTGCACCATATTCTTTCTTTTAGCCTGAATTGTTTTTTGGTAAAACATCTCTTTGGAGTCAAACAGGTTTGAACTGGATATGAGCTCTGACATAACTTAGCCCCAAGTTACCAATCTATGGGGATAATCACATCTACTTTGTAGGGATTTGGGGAGAACTAAATGAAATATCAGATAGAAAAACATAGGTCCTGGTGGATAGCATTTCCTTAAGTAAATATTGAATGACTGAACAATGCATGAGTGAACGGGGGCTTTGTTCACTCTGTGTGTGGAGTAACATTTTTTTAAACTTAATCCTTAGTTGCTACTTCTTTTTTTTAAAGGTTTTATTTATTTATTTAAGAGAGGGGAAGGGAGGGAAAAGGAGAGGGAGAGAAACATCAATGTGTTGCCTCTCATGCACCCTCTACTGGGGACCTGACCCACAACCCAGGCATGTGCCCTGACTGGGAATCAAACCAGTAACCCTTTGTTTCACAGACTGGCACTCAATCCACTGATTCACAATCCACTGGAGTAACATTTTAGACATAGAACTCTATTATCCTAGTTACGAGTCAATAAATGGTAGATTGACACAAGGTTAGGATCTTAGAATTGAGCACTGCACAAATAAGACATGCATGACGCCATGGTACCACAGCTTCTGGGGAAGTCACTGAACAAATTATGACAAAATTCAGGTGTGATAAGTGATATAAAAGTGAACTTCAGGTCGCTCAACTGAGTTCATCTGAGCACATCAATGAAGGGCTCCTTGTGGAAGAGGTCCTACATCAGGGAATACAATTTCTGAGAATATAAAATTCTTTGCTCCTCATCCTACATCATTTTTATAGTTCTCTTGAGAAATTGTGAAGAAAATTGGCCAGATGAAAATGTTAAATGCTGAATTTAATATTACCAAAATTGAACAGCTGAAAAGCCTCACAAGTTATACTGATGGGTAAATGTGATAGCAGATATACTACTGCTAAACACACTGAGTCAGTGGTTCTCAAGCGGTAAGAGATATGTTGCATACCTTTCTCAGATTTCATGCCAAATTTGTATCGATGCATAACATTTATGTTCTAAATGAGATGATATATTATTCCTGCAATACTTCTCAGCTGGAAAGTTCCGCTGAGGAAATTGCATGGCCAGGGTGTCCAGTGGGGAAATTCCCTGTTTGTACTATCACAATCACTATCACTATCACTATTTCAATCACCATCACTATCACAATCACTATCACCATCACTAACACCATCACTATCACAATCACTATCACTATCACTATTTCAATCACCATCACTATCACAATCACTATCGCTGTCACTATCATCATCACTATCACCATCACTATCACCATCACTAACACCATCACTATCACAATCACTATCACTATTTCAATCACTATCACTATTTCAATCACTATCACTATCATAATCACTATCACTGTCCCAGAGGCCTTAGCCGGTGTAATAAGTTAAAAGAAAGAAAAAAAGAAACACACCAGAATGGAAAAGGAATAAATAAAACTGCTGTTATACACAGATGGTATTAGTGGTATATGTAGAAAATCTAAAAGAATTTATGGACAGATTATTAGAATTTAGTGAGACCGCTAAATTCAGAAGGTCAGTGTAATTTAAAAAATTAATTTTAAAAATATGATGTATAATAACTTCAAGAAACATCAAAAACATAGGAATTAATCTCACAAAAGATTTGCAAAAGTTGCATATAGAAAAAACAAAACACTACTGAGAGAAGTCACAGAGCCGCCTGAATTCTGTTCATGAACTGGAAGATGCAATAGTATAATTTTGTCCATTCTCCCCAGTCTGACCTACGCATTCAGTGCAATCCCAGTCAAAATCCCAGCAGTTTTTTTCTGCAATGTCTTAGTTTGGATCGCTCAAAAGTAGGCCCTGAGATGAGAACTTGTGTGCCAATGATTTATTAAAGAAATGGTCTCAGAAGAGACCAAAAACTTAATTCGGGCTAAAAGAAAGAACACCCTGAAGGGAAGGCCTAGTGGGGCATGGTCACCGCTTTGGAAGATGTGAATGGCTGGTGTGTGGCAGTGGGTGGAACTGCTAGATTTCTGATCAGGAAATGGAGGAGAGGAAAGCAAGTAAAGATATGATTTCAGCCTAATTTTAAAAGGAAACCCAGAGTGTAACTTACATCTCCCGGCTTTCCCTCTTCAAGGCAAATACTCTGGGCTTCATCCCACTGACCAGCGAGTCGTTGCTAAGACCTGCCCCAGGAGGGCATAAACTCCTAGGCATTTCCAGCATCCCATACATTTGGGCAAAGCAGCTCCAGTAACTTTTAGAGAATCCTTCAACCCTTTGAAGGACAATGGGAAGGACTATCATGACTATAGGAAGTAAAACACACAGGAGCTGGGAGAGGTGAGCAAACACGAAGGGTAAAAGGAATCTGAGGGGATTTGGGTAGATTGCAGGCAGCACTCACTACATGGAATTCAATAAGCTAATTCCAATGTTTATATGGAAATGCAAAAAGCCACACCCAACGAAGGTAATGGGGAAAGTGGGGAATAAAGTTGGAGTGCTTTTGCTACTGGATTTCAAGACTTACTACAAAACTAGATTAATTATAACAAATATAGTATTGAGGCAGGAATAGACAATCAATGGAACAAAATTAAATTTCAGAAACAGACACATAAATACAGTCACCTGATTTATATTTTTTAAAAATGCCCACAGTACAGTGGAGAAAGAATGGTGTTTTCAATAAATGGTGCTAAATTAACTGGATACTCATACAGAGAAAAATGAACCTTGAACTCTAGCATACACAAAATTCAATTCCAGATGGATTATAGACCTCAATGTGACAGACAAAAATAAAATAAGGCCTCTAGAAGACAACATAAGAGAATATCTTCATGACTCTGGGGTAGGCAAGCATTTCCTAAGAACACAAAACACACTAACCATTAAGGAAAAGATTCATACATTCGATTTGATTCATATTAAAACAGAAGTTTGAAGTTTTCCTTCATTCAAAGATGCCATTGGGACAATGAAAAGGCAACAGAGCAGGAAAAGAAATTTATACTACACATACCCAAAAAAGAATCCATCACCAAAAAAATTAAAGAACTCCTGCAAGTCAGTAAGAATTGGACAGATAAGATAAATTTCTAATTTTTCAAAAGACCTGAAGAGGCATTTCATGAAAGAAAATATCCAAATGGCTGGTAAGTACACGTTCAACATTATTATCCATTAGGGAAAAGTAAAATCAAACCACAATGAGAAACCACTATATAGCCACAAAAATTACTAAATCTTTTTCAATGTTAAAAGGAAAACCCTGACAATGCCAAACATTTCCAAGAGTGTGAAGCCACTGGAGCTTTCAGGCCCCCCGGTAGTGCTGTAAACGGGCTCAACAGCTTTGAAAACTGGAAGGACCTTTTAAGACTGAAAAAATGTATAGTCCATGATTGAGTAGGTCAACATACACTCAACAAAAAATCTGTTAATTTGTGCAACAAAGACATACACGCAACAAAAAATCTGTTAATTTGTGCAACAAAGAGTATGTCCAGGAATGCTCACAGCAATCTTATCATAATAACCCAAAACTGGAAGGGACCCAATGGAAGACTATAAGGCAATGTAAAACTGGCATAATAACAAGTGAAGGAAGATCCATGCAGGTGAAAAAAAACAGCGTCATTCCATTTTCATGAATTATGAAAAACAAAATGAACCAATGGTAACAGAAGCCAGAGTAGCTGTGACATGTGTATTGACTGGGAGGGGACATGAGGGAACCACCCGAGGTGCTGGAGAGATTTATATTTTGAACTCAGTGGTAGTTATCTGAGTAAAACCTCATATATGTGTGTAAAAATTCATCAAGTTCTAAGTTTAATACTGTTGTTTTTTATATGTAAGTTATGCTTTGGTAATAAAAAAAGAGATTTAAAAAACCCAAAAGTCCCTCTAGTTTCCTGGAGACATGAGCACAATGGGACACCTTGGTGTTCACAGTTTTTTATTGTTGTTTTTACAAAAATGACAGTATATTGTAAATGCTGTATCATAGTCTATAAATAATTTTTCTATAAACAATATATACTATGATCATTTTCCCATTTAATAAATGTTGCACTAGAACATAGAATATAGGGTATCATACGGTTCAGCCATCTGAAGGAAACTTGCTCCATGCCCATGGACGTAGGAGTGCATAACAGAACAGAAGAGAAATAACCTCTAGGGTGACCCCGTCAATATGCAGTAACTATTCCTACTGTTAATGAGAGCTTCTCCACCCTTCTGTTTCCACACTCCTAAGTACTGAAATTTTGTGAGGAATATTTTTTAATTATTAAAATAATAGTAAATGTACTCTTCCCTCTTTATAATTTATTTTTACTAACTAGTAGTAATAAAATGTGGAATTGTTTTCAAAATTTGGCAAGTGTGACGAAAAAAGCAGGACAAACCTATTTTGGGGCAATCATTGAACTAGATCATCAATAGTAATGCTTCTCCCCAGTGGTGCTAGCACACAGCAGGGTTTGTGATCAGCTTGGTATACGAGGTGCATCT
Source organism: Carollia perspicillata (assembly GCA_004027735.1). Taxonomy (NCBI): domain Eukaryota; kingdom Metazoa; phylum Chordata; class Mammalia; order Chiroptera; family Phyllostomidae; genus Carollia; species Carollia perspicillata. Next base: position 5,421 of record PVKM010049517.1, read on the forward strand.
GGAAAAAGTCCAGCCATTGTTAATATAACAAGAGCAGTTTGCATGACATCATTGGAACCCGGCAGCCAAGGAGAATGGGCTGGAGTGCACATATGTGAACAATGACGACTTCACTGTACTAGTCAGTGGATAGACACTGCTGAATGAGGGTGTGTACTATGTGGCCGTCACATTCAAAATGACTGAGTGAGTAGAGCAACGAATCTGCATCAAATGTTGTGTTAAGTTTGAACATTCCTCTGCAGAAACTATTGAGATGATTCAGAAGGCCGCAGCTATGGGCAACTAGTGACTGGTGACTTCATCAGGACACATGCCCACTGTGCATCACATCTCATGCAGAGTTTTTTGGCAAAACCTCAAATCACCCAGGTGACTCAGCCCCACTACAGCCTAGATTTGGCTCCCTTTGACTTCTGGCTTTTCACCAAACTAAAATCACCTTTGAAAGGGAAGAGATTTCAGATCATCAATGAGATGCAGGAAAATATGACAGGGCAACTGATGGTGATTGGAAGAATTGTGTGAGGTCCCACGGTGCCTACCTTGAAGAGGACTGAGACATCATTATCCTGTGTACAGTGTTTCTTGTACCTTGTGTCTTCTTCAGTAAGTGTCTCTCATAGTACATGGCTGGATGCCTTCTGGGCAGACCTCGTATGTCAGTTTTTGCAAGTATTAATGAAAAACAGCAATTGTAAGTGGTTTATTCATTTTTGTATGAATTAAAGCAGATTCAAATACATTTCTATAAGAATTTTACTCATTTAAATACTAAGATCCTAACTTCTGTGGGAGCAGAAAAAAAGGTGGTATTTTGTGAGGTTTACAGGGCACCGAACACAGGTCTGAATGTGTCCATGGTATATATGTGTACTAGCATCATCTGTCACGTGTATCTCATTTCAGAGCTTTTTTCCACTTTCTATCCTTCCTTCTGAATCTTCTTGAGCCTTACTGTACCTTTCCATTAGAAAGGTAAAATAATTCTCACTTAGCTTGTAGATTGATATGAGGCTTAAATAATAACATCCATTCAATATGTATTATGTGTTAGGTATTATAAGAAGCACTTCCCACCTATTATGTGTGTTTTCTGGATCTGACATTCTGAGTATGAAATGTGAATACCTTTTTTCAGCTGAACAACAGCCCATGTAAAATTCAGCCCATGATTATTTGAAAAGTTGACTTTACTCATGGAAAGAAACATACATCATTAGCCTCTGAACCAGATTAAATTTGTTGGGACTAGTATCAGCATCTAAAAGAGATACCAACACCTTTTTCAGTAGCAAGAAAAGGAATCACAGGACTTTACCTTTTAAAGAGTCATGGTTTAAGTGACCCAGACACTAGTAAGAAATATTTGTTCTTGGGATTAATTTTCAAAGCAAAATCAGAGCCATACAATCCTGCTCTCTTACCCTGTTCTACTTCCTAGGTTATATCCCCACCTGAGATATTAATTAATTAATTGATTGATTGATTGATTAGTTAATGACTATCTTCTCTAGTTAGAATGTAAAATCCAGCCACCCAGCTCTGTTGTCATTTTATTCACAACAGAACTTTAGAGATTGGAAGACTGCCTGACATAGAGTGACCACCCGAGAAATATTCATTGAGTAATTAAATAAACATATGAATTAATGAATGAGTGAGTGAGTGAGTGAATAATAGAGGGCTGCAGAGCTATGATGCCAGACCATCAGCCTCTGTCCACATACTTCCCCTTACTTAAGTAAATGTGTCCCTGGCTACAAGGGAGATACTATGCTTGACCAGCCCATGTTAATGCAGTTATACAGTCCAAGCTTCCCTGTATCAGTCAGTGCCCCAGCAAGGAAAAAACATTCAATGTTTGTAACTAAAGAAAACTTAATAAAGAGATTGTTTACAAAGGTGTGGACAGTGTTATGGGAACCAGTGAGGCATAGTAACATAACCACAAAAAGGAACGCTGCAAAAAAGAGACCAGGAGATGGGGGTGGGGGCAGGGGGCTACCAACAGACTCTGCTGTAGTAAAGAGAGACTCACTCCTCTCTCCTTTCCTGCCCTCCAGTCTCCTGCCAGCACTTACTGGCCAAACTCAACTGGAAAACAAAAGACAAAAAGACTGAGTGATACATTCCATAGAAGTTAGACTCCAGGCACAAAGAAAATAAAAAAAAGTAGTGAAAAGATCTGGAGGGATAAACAGGGAATAGCTAGCATTGACCCCTTTTCCATTTTCCACCCTAATGAGGAAGGTTCTGAGGCCATGATAGATGGGCCCAAATACCTGCTGGTCCCCTGTCCTTCCATGTCTTCTATCATTAACTCTTTGTTCCCAGTGTTAGTATCTTCTCCCCACCTCTATTCAATGCTCTCAGGTCTTGTGATCTGGTGTGACTACTCATGGTCAGCACCAGTTAAATATCAGTTAAGGCATAATCACACAGGTATGTGAGCACCCACCAAGTGTCAGACATTGAGTGCCTCACCAGACAGAGAATAGCAAATTAAATAAAGATGGTCTCTTTCCTCAAGGAGCTTAAGGTTATAGAGTAGGAAATTCAGATGGTAAAATTAAAATGAGAAAAATCTAAAACTGTGATAATACAAGAACATGGATTTCAGTTTACTAGAAATGAATGAATGAAACCATGACATGCTTCTTAATGGAAAATGGAATCTTACAGTATTATAATTCCTTTATTTAGAGTTTTATCCCCTTTAAATTTTTGTGTTCCACAGAGAAAGACATTGGTGTTGATTGGGGGTCACCAAAGTAATAGTAAGTAGAAAGAATTTATGGGCACAACATTGAAAAGAGTTTTAGGATCAGATAGACCGGAATCACTTTGAAGTCCAAAACTACTGCAATCTGATTTCTAAATAGTGATAGTGATACTTAGGCTGCAGGGCGGCTGTGAAAATAAAATCATTTGATTTTTTTTTTAGTACAAAAACTATTCTGGGCACTGTGCTAAAAGAATTTGGAGTGTTGTGGTTTCCAGTCAAAATATTCAACCTGTATATATTAAGCAGAAGCAAAGGAAGTAGGCTTGATATAGGTGAAATCTCTCTATTTTCCTGTAATTGTGTCCCTGTAATTGTAATTAAGGCCACCTTGGGAATTGAACGCTATGGTAACATTCTCCATCTGATTCCAAATTGTGCTCTTAATTTTTTACTCTAAAGGAAAAAAGAAAGCAAATGATTGCACATCAAAAAAAATGTCTGCTTACTGGCTGAAGTTTGAGATTGGAGTTAATTTCAAGGTTGATTAGAATGTCAGAGTTAATGATTTTGTCCCCGAAAACTTAGAAGTCATAATTACCCTAAAAACTGTAAACAGCATTGGAAAGAGCCTATTTGTCTTCAGCTTGTTTTTGTTCCCCAGAATTTCTTAGAATTGCCCTCCCTATAACCACTTTCTACAGCAACCTCAACTGCCTGCATTAATGGTTAAAATTATGGCACCTCAAATCTCTGTTGAATTTATAAACCTATCACTCTGTTATCAGTGTTATATTAAGTCACTAAAATTGTTTAATCAGAAAGTGACCTGATTATCTCCCCATAGTTTCTAGAGAGATGGCTAATGCTAAAAAAGAGATAAGAAAAAATACACACAAGTTAAATAACTTGGTTTGGAAGCTCAATAATAAAATACGCATCAAAAAGAGAAGTGAAAGAAACAAAATTCTTGAAAACTGGGAAAGTAGTTGTCAGTAGCAAACTAGGACTGGGGGAGGAGAAAGGACGGGAAAGGAGCTTGGCGAGAAAGAGGGGAAAGGGAAGAAGAAGAAGAAAAGGAGAAAGAACAGGAGGGGGAAAAGGAAGAAGAAAAGGAAAGGAAAAGAAATGAAAAAGAGAAGGAAAGGAAAGTGAGCCTAAATCCAATACTACGAAAGTTCACAATAACATTCAAGTTTCTAAGAAGAATGGCCTTCCTCCCCGATTGGGGCATCCAATGTCATTGGATATTTAAAGGACTCCACCATCTAGCAATTATTTATGGAGTCTAAGACTGTAAATCTTTTCTGTATGACCTTGGAGCATGGATTATGTCCTCTGGGACACGTTACATGATACAGCTAAGCCTCCGTTCCAGCCCATTCCCCATCCCTGACGCCTCTCCACAGTCTTTCAGTCTCCTCGCATCAACTTGGAATTCCACACTGGCAGAGCTGGAGGGCTCTCGTAGGTCATTTAGTCCAACCCCGCCATTCTGAAGAGAAACTGAAACCCAGAGAAGAGCAGCTATGTGTCCAAAGAATCAAGACTGGAAAAAAACACCCCTTCTTCCAGTCTAAGGTGCCTCAAAAAGGTGAGGGGTTTTTTATGGGGCTGAGGCAACTGGGGAGAGGGAAAGAGGAAATGCCTACATACCTCTCCCCAATCCCTTTACCATCCTCTGTGTTCAGTGATTCCTCTGACAGGAAACGAAGCTCTTCACTCTTCGGGGAGAATGAAGAATGTTGGAGCTGACGCTGACTGAGTACTTTCTATGTTGCAGGCACAGTGCTAGGTGCTTTGCGTGCAGAATTTCATTTACGCTTCACAACAGTCCAATTACATGAGTTCCGTGTTCTTAGTTCCACTTTTCCTCTCCGAGCTTCAGGTTCCTCAGCTGTAATATGACCTTCCCAAGATCACATAAAGGAAGTTCAAGAAATAGGGTTCAACTATGGGTTTGTTTACCTCTCAAATAGCACTCTCCCCATCCCCAACAATGGTCACTCAGTTGTTGGGGATGGGGAGATGGATTTTTGGAATCAAATCATTGGATAAAGAAGCACAAAAGTAAAAATTCTCAATAAGTTTTGAGTATTCTTTTTAGAATCTCTTAAAAGCAGATGGATAGGGATGGGAGGCTGGTAGAGAAAAAAGCAATGCTCATTCATTTGTTCTTCTTGGCATCTGCTGGGTTGTATTAGCCATTATATTAGTCAGGGTAGGCTATCCCCTATATCTATAACAAGCACAGCTTCATTGTTAAGCTGTGGAAATTTGAGACTGACTTCTCGTGTACTTCCCAGTCTAATCAAGTGATTCAGGGCCCAGACCCCTCTTATCCATGACACTGCCATTTCCAACATGTGACACCCCCCCACCCCACCAAAGCTGCTGCAGCAGGGGAAAGAGTATTGTGCAAAGGAGAATAAATCACTTCTACCAACCTCCCATGGGCTCCACTTTAAGAGCAAGGGATCTAGGATGAGGTTTAGCTATGTATCCAGGAAGAAGAAAAGAACTCACATTACCGGGAGAGCACTAGTGTTCTCTGCCATGGCATGCTGCTTCAAAAAGGCAAAGACCTCCCTCGTTATTATCTGATGAAATTACCGCCAATAACCCTGCCAGTTCAGCATTCTCAGGTTGAGGCTCCAAGCAGAGAATTGCACTTGATCAGGGTCATATAGCCTCAAGCTGCCCAGGCAGGCAACCTCAGGTCAGGTTCCTGCTGTCCATCCAAACATCTTCCCTCTAAGCTGTCTTAGGTCCCAGCAGATCTT
>PVKM010049518.1:0-10843 GCA_004027735.1 Carollia perspicillata
CAACCCTTGAGCTTCAGGGTTTTGGCTCACAGAATACAACTTGTGGGTCAGATCTCTGTTCCCCAAGTGCAGCAGGTCCTGGAGTAGTGGCATTTAGGTGTGACATTGATGACAAATAGTGCTCCTCAGCCAGGCAGGTCTGAGTGACGGTCTCCCCATGTCTGCACGAATGGTTTTTCTCTGGGACCCAGGTTTCCTCTCACACGCCAAAGCGCTGCACAGAAGATGGCTGATGTGTCTGCCTTGTCCCCATCTGAGTGCACGTGGGTGTGAGTGGCTCTGTGATGGATGGTGTCCTGTCCAGGGCGGGTCTCGCCTGTACTCTGAGCTGCTGGGAGTGACTCTGACACTCGTGACCCTGAACTGGGATAAAAAGGTGGGAAAATGATGATCTGACTTGTGTTTATTATCTTTCTTAAATAGATGTGTAGTTCCCTCATACTTCAATGTTTTCATGTTAGAGGAGTTTGGGTTTTTATTTAGAACTCTAATGTTTTTGTGACTAGAAATAGGCCACAGGATTTCACTCCCATTTATATCAATTCCCTTAAGGTAAACTTGGTTTCCTTCTAGGTCATTTCACTTAAAGTTGCAGTTTTCAAGAACCTACCAGGAACCTACCAAGGACAGTAAATGAGGACTTACTGTAATCACATTAGTGACTTGCGTTCTGCTGTGTTCTTGCTACCAAAAGGAAACAACACACCTCAGCACACTTTCACACTGAAGGACAGTTCTGTCTCATTGCGTAAACTTCCTTATTTTGTGGGTGAAAATTCAATGGTCAGTGGAGGTGGGAGTCAGCATGAGTATTCTTGTTTGTTAAGGAATCATGTGTGGAGGTGGATTTTGTGGACGACTGGGCTCAGTTCTCCTCACTCTCAGCTGGCCGTTCACCTTCTGACTTGGATCTTTCAAACTGAACATGTCCATACTGGATTATTGATCCCACCTGCCCACCTTCCTGTCCCTTGGTTTTTCCGATCTTAGGGAATGGCAACAGCAGGTAGTAGTGGCTCAGACATCCTGGTTCAGGTGTTTTCTCTTCAACGACCAGTTTTAAATAGTTGCTGATGAGAGGGATCATGTATAAGTACACCTGAATCTACTTCACTGCTCAGATGCACGGACATGTCCAGACTGTGTGCAACGGTATTGTCACAGCTCCCTAATATGTCCCTTACTTCCCTAGCATGCTTTCTATACAGCACTTCTAAAAGCAAGTCCAACTGTGAAACCCCCAGCTCAACACCCTGGGAAGGTCCCTTCTCACCCAGAATAAAGTAGAGACATTTACCAAGGCCAGACAGGCCCTACTGATGATTCCTAACCTGGGTGCAGAGAAGGATTCCTCTGGGGGCCTTGAATATGTACATTGATGCCAATTACCAGGCACAGGCTTGAAAGCAAGCCTTGGTGAGGGGCCTGGAAATCTGTATTCCTAAAAGCCCCCAGGTGATTCGGATACAGAGCTGGGTCTCAAAACCAGCCCCCTCACTCCCCAGACCCCCCAGCCTCTCTCCCTGGTCCCTCAGCAGAAGACCCAGCACCCCCACTCTGAGCTTTGGAGCAGTTTAGTGAGGGGGCCTTTTGAAGGGTGGACACAGACACAAAACTTGACAGCTTGGATTTTTTTTCTTTCATAGTTTTTGTTAGTACCTTTTGTTTACATTTAGATTTCCAAACTTACTATAAACGTATAAGAACAATAAAAGAAGCTAGAGCATATACTTTACCCCAAGTCAACAATTCTTATTTTCCTTTCAGTTCCTCTGACTCCGTCTCTCTCCGTGCCTGTCCCACCCGCTCTCCCTTATCGTCTCACTGAGTCTCCCATCTTTCCCTCTGTGTGTCTCTTTCCCTCCATGAGTCTTTCCTTCTCTTTGTCTCTCCCAGTCTCTCTTTTCGGAGTCTCTCTCCCTCCCAGATTTTCTCTCCATCTTTCTCCCTCTCTGTCTGGATGTGTCTCTGAGACACATCTACAGCTCTGACTGTCTGTGTATCTAGGTATCTCTGAGTCCCTTTTCTGTGATTTTTGTGTCACTCTGAGACTCTACGTGATTTGTGTGTTTGAGATTCTTGAACTCTTTCTCCACTCTGTCAGTGGAGACTCTCACTGACACTGTGTCTCTGAGACTACCCTTGAGACTCTCCATGTCTTAGAGTTCCTCTCTGTAACTTGCATGTGTCTGAGATTTCTCCCTGTGACTCTGTGTGTGTCTCAGAGACTCTCTCTGTTTCTGTATCTTTGTCTCAACTTCTCACTTTCTCTCTGACAACTGACTCCCTCTGACTTTGTCTGTCTATATATATTTTTTTCTGAACTACTTGAGATTAAATCAGAGACATTTCCCACCTTACCTCTAATAATTAAATATTCCATAACAAAAGCATTATCAACATAAAATGTGAACACTGACTTAATACCCTGTGTGCTTCACAGCTCATAATCATTTTCACCTCTGTTCTCACTAACATACTCTGTACAGAAACGGCCTCCTGCTCAGAGTTTGTCTAGGATTATGCACTGATTTCTTTCCAACCTCTTTTCATGCTATACACATTTGAAGAGCACAGCCTGGTGCTTTGCAAGATGCTCCTCCATTTGAGTTTGTCTGGTGTTCTATGATTAGATTTGGCTTCTATTTTTGGCAGAAGCACTGGGGGGTGGTGGGTCTTCACATCAGGAAACAGTTGATGCTGAGCAGTCCCCAGTGTGATGACACTGACTTTGATGACTTTGTGGAGTACTTGTCCCACAGGTTTGTCTACTGTGGAGTTAACTCTCTTTGTATCTTGAAAGTAGTATGTTGTTCATGGGGGGTATTTTGAGGCTGTGAGGGGATGGGAGCCTTCTGTGTGCTGGCATCCCTTATGCCAAATAGTATCCCCCAGGTGCTTCTGCATGTGTCTTGTGTTCATGCCGAAAGTTGTGTTGAGCCATGGCCAGGTGGCTCACTTGGCTGGAGTATTATTCCACACACTGAAACATTGTGGGTTTGATTCCCAGTTAGGGAACATATGTAGGTTACAGGTTGGGTCCTCTGTCTGGGCAGGTATGGAGGACAACCAATTGATATTTCTCTCTCATTTAGATGTTTCTCTGTCTCTCTCCCCCCGCCCCCACTTCCTTGTCTCTAAAATCTATAAATACATCCTTGGGTGAGGATTAGAAAGAAAAAATAAAATGAAAAGCTGTGTTGAACACAGATAATCTGTCTCAGAACAAAACTTACATCTGGGTCAAGCGACTAAGATAGTTTTGTTTGGAAATTAATTAATGCACAAATTAGAACAATGCAGTTAACTTCTTAGTGTCTTTTTTTTTTTTTTACTGTCAAAGAATTGCTGGGCAATAACTTATACTATCAGTTTGAAAATAAAATGAATCCCGTCCAGAAACAGTGTAGCCAAGAAAATACTCAAAATACTTAGAGGTAGGTGGCCTGCCCCGGCCTATGCCTGGGAATCTGTGTCAGTGGAAAACTTAAGGGCTAAGTCCCACCTACATTGATGGTTCAGAGAAGCCAGTGCCACACCCTCACCTCTTCACTCAGAATTGGCCTCAGTAACAAGCCCTGGGAGCCTCCAGTCACTAGCAGAGTCTGGGGGATGCTTTGCCTTTAAATGTTCCTACATGACTTACTCCTCGTTGGCCTGATCCTGTGGCCTGGTTTCCACATCCTGTAATACAGCTTTCTTGTAAGTATTCTACAGGTGGATACATAGAGGGTGTGTTCACTTGGTATAAAGGAGAACTTTAGTCAAAAAATATACTCTGTGGTGGCCTGTACTTCCAATACTATGTTGAATCAGAGCGGTGAAAGTAGACATCCCTCTCTTACTCTTGATCTTAAGGGAAATACTTTTAATTTTTGCCCTTGAGTGTGACGTTGGCTGTGGGATTGTCGTACACGGCCTTTATTACATTGAGGTATGATCCCTCTATTCCCACTTTCCTGAGTTCTTTTATGATAACCAGGTGTTGGATTTTATCAAATGCCTTTTCTGCATCGATTGACATGATCATGTGATTTATTTTCACTTACATTAAATTTATTGGGGTGACTGGTTAACAAAATTATACAGGTTTCAAGTACACAATTCCACAACACATCATCTGTGCACTTTATTGTGTGTTCGCCAGCCCAGGTCCAGTCTCCTCCCATCACCAGTTATCCTCCCTATGCCATCCTTCACCACCACCCACCCGCCTCCCCCACCATTAACCTGGCAATACTGCACTGTTGATCATGTCTATGAGGTTTCCTCTTTTTCTTTTTTTTTTTTTGATTCCTTCAGCTACAAAGCTCCCTGCTGATAGCTGTTGGTCTATTCTATACCTATGAGTCTGCCTCTGTTTGGCTTGTTCATTTTGTTTGTTAGATACCACACATTAGTGAAATCATATGGTACTTGTCTTTTTCTGACTGGCTTATTTCATGTAGCAAAATGCATCCAGGTCCATCCATGCTCTAGATAATATTATAATTTCCTTCTTTCTTAGTCTATTGTGTAAATGTACCACAGCAATTTTATCCACTCCTCTGCTGCTGGGCACTTGAACTGCTTCCAGATCTTGGCTACTGTAAATACACTGCAATGAACATAGGGGTGCGTCTATTTTTTTGAATTGGCATTTTGGATTTCTTTGGATACAGTGCCAGAAGTGGAATTGCTGGGTCATAAACAGTTCCATTTTTAATTTTTGAGGTAAATCCATACCATTTTCTAGTGGCTGCAGCAATCTGCATTCCCACCAATAGTGCTTGAGAGCTCCCTTTTGTTTTCACCCTCACCAACGCTTGTCTGTTAATTTATCAACGGTAGCCATGTGGCAAGTGTGAGGTGATATCTCATAGTGGCCTTAATTTGCATTTCCCTGATGATTAGTAACATTGGGCATCTTTTCACATGTACATTGACCATTTGATGTCCTTTTTGGAGAAGTGTCTATTCAAGTCCTTTCCCCATTTATTAATTGGACTGTTTGCTTTTTTGGTGTTGAATTTTACATGTTCTTTATATATTTTGGATATTAACCTCTTATCAGATGTGTCTTTGACAAATATATTCTCTCATTCAGTGGGTTGTCTTTTCATTTTGTTGATTGTTTCCTTTGCTGTGCAAAAACCTTTTTGTTAGATGTAATTCAATTTGTATATTTTTCTTCTGTTTCCTTTGAGGAGATATATCAGAAAAAATAACATACAAGAAATAGCTGAGATTTTACTGGTGGCTTTTTTCTTCTAAGATTTTTATGGTTTTGGGTATAACATTTAAGTCTTTAAATATTTTCAGTTTATTCTTTATGTGGTGTAAGAAAGTGGTCTAGTTTCATTTTTTGCACATATCTTCAATATTCCCAACATTATTTTTTTAATATGGTATCTTTACCACAGTGTATGTTTTTGCCTCCTTTGTCAAATATTGACTATAAAGGTGTAGGTTTATTTCTGAGCTCTCTATTCTGTTCCATTTATCTATATATACGTTTTCATTCTGGTACCATGTCGTTTTGATTACTATGGCCTTGTAGTGTAGTTTGGTATAAGGTGGCATGATTCCTTAAACTTTGTTCTCCTTTCTCATTATTGCTGAGGGTATTCCAAAACATATATGGGTTCTTAGTGGTTCCATATATATATTTGGAATATCTGTTCTATTTCTGTGAAATAATGCCATTGGTATCTTGATAGGAATTGCATTGAATCCATAGATTGCTTTGGATAGTATTGATATTTTAATGATGTTAATTCTTCCTATCTATTAACAGGGTATATATTCCACTTATTTGTATCTTCTTCAATTTCTTTTTTCAAATCTTATAAGTTTTTGAGTACAAATCTTTTACATCTTTGGTTAAATTTATTTCTAAGTATTTTATTCTTTCTGAAGCTATTGTGAATGATGTTTTCTTAGTTTCCCTTTCAGATGTGCATTATTGGTGTTAAAAATGCATCTGATTTCTGAATATTTATTTTGTATCTTGCTATATTACTGAATTCATTTATCATTTCTAGCAGGGTTTTTTTTGGTGGAATCTTTAGGGTTCTTTATATAAAGTATCATGTCATTTGCAAATAATGACAGGTTTACTTTTTCTTTTCCAATTAGAATAGCTCTTTTTAAATATATTTTTTTTAATTTTTAGAGAGAGGGTAAGGGAGGGAGAAAGAAGGGAAATGAAACATCAATGTGTGGTTGTCTCTAGCACACCCCTGACTGGGGACAAGGCATGTGTCCGGACCAGGAATAGAACCTGCGGTGCTTTGGTTCCCAGGCCTGTGCTCAATTCACTGAACTACACCAGCCAGGACCAATTAGAATAACTTTTATTTCTTCTTCTTTTCTGAGCTGTGGCTAGGACTCACAGTAATATGTTGAATAATAGTGGCAAAAATAGATATCCCTGTCTTGTTTCAGATTTAAAGGGAAATGCTTCTAGTTTTTGCCCTTTGAGTATGTTGTTGGCTGTTGGTTTGTCCTATATGGCCTTTATTACATTGAGGTATGTTCTATTTCTGCTTTGCTGAGAGTTTTTATCATAAATGAGTGCTGGATTTATCAAATGCTCTTTCTGAATCTATTGATATGATCATGTGGTTTTTATATCCTTCATTTTGTTAATGTTATGTATCACATTTAATGATTTTTAAATATTGTACCAACTTTGCATCTCTGGAATAAATCCCACTTGATCATGTTGTATGATCTTTTTAATGTATTGCTGGATCTTGTTTGCTCATATTTTGTTGAAGATTTTAGCATCGATATTCATCAAGGATTTTGTGCTATAGTTTTCTTTCTTTGTAGTGTCTTTATCTGGTTTTGGAATTAGGATAATGCTGGGCTTATAAAATTAGATTTTAAATTTCCCCTCCTAATAGCAATCAGACAACAAGAATGAATAAAAGGCATCACATTTACTATTGCGATAACAACAAAAATTACCTAGGAATAAATTTAACCAAAGAGGTAAAAGACCTATACTCTAAAAATTCTATGATACTAAAGAAAGAAATTGAGGAAGATGGCAACATATAGTGTGTTCATGGATAGGAAGAATTAAAATCATTAAACTGTCAGTACTACCCAAAGCGATCTTGAGATTCATTGCAAATCCTATTAAAATACCAATGGCATATCTCACAGACCTAGAACAAATATTCCAAAAATTTATATGGAACTACAGAAAGACCCCAAATAGTCACAGGAATCTTGAGAAAAGAAGAATAAAGTTGAACATGTCATGCTACCTGATATCAAACTATACTACAAGGCCATAGTAATCAAAGCATCATGGTATTGGCACAAGAACAGGTATATAGATCAATGGAACAGAATATAGAAAAATAAACCCATGCCTTTATGGTCAATTGATATTTGACAAAGGAGGCAAGAACACACAATAGGTAAAGACAGTCTATTCAATAAACAGTGTTGGGAAAATTGAACAGATATAGGCACAAAATTAAAACTAGACCACCAACTTATAGCATGCATAAGAATAAACTCAAAATGGATTAAAGACTTAAGTGGTAGTCGTGGAACCATAAAAACCCTAGAAGAAAACATCGGTAATTAAATCTCAGACATTTCTCATAGCAATATTTCTGCCAATATATCTCCTCAGGCAAGGAAAACAGAACAAAAAATAAATGGGACTACATCTAACAAAAAAAGTTTTTGCACACCAAGGGAAACCACCAACCAAAGTGAAAGACAACCCACTGAATGGGAGAGCATATTTGACAATGATACTTCTTTTAGGGGGTTAATTTCCAGACTATATGAAGAACATATACAAATCAATACCATGAAGACAAAGAATCCAATCAAAATATGGGGAAAGCATCTGAATGTATACCTCTCTAAAGAGGACATACATATGTCCAATAGATATATTTAAAAATGCTCTACACCACACTAATCATCAGAGCAACGCATATTAAAACCACAGTGAAATATCACTTCACACCTGTCAGAATGGCTATTAATAAATCAACAAATAACAAGTGCTGGCGAGGATGTGGAGAAAAGAGAACCTTCATGCACTGTTGGTGGGAATGCAGACTCATGTATCCACTGTGGAAAACAGCATAAAATACCTCAAAAATTTACAAATTGAACTGCCTTTTAACCCAGCAATCTCACTTCTGGGAATATATATAAAAAATCCTGAAACTTGAATTCAAAGAATATATGCACCCTTATTTTCATTACCATAGTACTTACAATAGCCAACATCTAGAAACAGCCCAAGTGCTCATCAGCAGATGAGTGAATAAAAAATCTGTGGTACATTTACATGGTAGAATACTACTTGGCTATAAAAAGATTGAAATCTTACCTTTTGTGACAGCATAACAGACGTGGAGAGCATTACGATACATGAAATAAACTAGTCAGAGAAAGGCAAATACCATATGATTTACTTATAGGTGGAATCTAATAAGCAAAATAGTTTAACAAACAAAAGGGAAATAGAAGCATTTGATACATGGAACAGACTGACAGTTGTCAGAGGGGAGGAGTCTCTCAGGACTGGATGAAAAATGGTAAAGGGATTAAGCAAAAAAAAATGTATATAACATATAGACACAGAGAACAGTAGAGTGATAGCCAGAGGGAAAGGGGGTAGAAGTAGGTGGAAGTGGAAAAAGGGAGGACAAATGGGGACAAAGAGACTTTACTTTTAAAGATAAGCACATGATACAGTGTGCACATGATGTTTCATTGAGTTGTGCACTTGAAATCTGTATAGTTTATGAACCAATGTCACCCCAATAAATTCATTTAAAGAATGCATACTCCAAAGTCCCAGTAAGCATGCTATCTTTTTTAGTAATATTAAAAATAACTTTTCTGATATTGACTAGTTATATATTAATACCATTAACATATATATTAATACCATCAATATATTAATTATATTAATATATTAATTAATATTAATTAATATTTAGTTATATATTAATACCATTAATATATATTAATGCCATTAATATATACATTCCAAAATATATTGTTAATAATTGTGAGTCACCAAAGTAGACTCTATTATAGTGGCTCTCTCTTTTGTTCTTATCTGACTCATGATACCATGAAATGGTATTTTGTTTTGGCCACACTAAAGAGTGGTGCTGAAGTCTCCAACTGTAACAGTATGTGAGTTTTTCCTTTCAATTCTCATGGTGTTTGCCTGGAGTGTGTCAGGGCTCTGTGGTTGGCTGCATGCCTGCTTGGAAATGCTGTGTCTTCTTGAAGAGTTGACTCCTTTGTTATACTATGAAGTCCAATTCATCCCTGATAATCTTTGTTGTTCTAAAGTCTATTTTTTGAAATTGGTATGGATGATTCCACTTTTTTACTAGTTTTAGCATTAATATCTCTCCCATTCCTTTAGTTTTAAACTGCCAAGTCTTTATATTTGGTTTCTTTTTTAACCATTATAAAAGGATATTTTAAAATAAGTTTTTGCTGACTTACATGTAAGGAATTCTTACCCTAAAATTATTTTGTAAAACTCAGAAGTATAAGGAATAAAATGAAAATTCCCAGCAATCCCCACTGAGATAACTACTGTTTATATTTTGTTATTTTTTATTTGAAAAGGTTTTTATTAGAATTTTTAAACATTTTATTACAGTATAACTTACATAACATTAGTTTCATGTGTACAACGTAATGATCTGATATTTGTACATTGTGAAATGATCACCACAATTAGACAAGTAATCTGTCACCTTACATAGTTACATTTTTTCTTATAGTAAGAGCCCTTAAGATACCTCTTAGTAAATATCATATGTACAATACAGTATTATGAACCCTTACAGTATTATTAAATATAGTATTGTACAGAATGTACAATAGTCACCATATTGTACATTCGAGAATTATTTATTGTGTAATTGGAAGTTTGTACTTTTTGATCCTCTTCATGCATTTTGCCCAATCCCCACCTCTACTAATGACCAATCTGTCCTAACTATGTATTTGCTTGTTTTTATTTTTAATTCCATAGATAAGCAATATCATGCAGTAACTGCCTTTTAGTTTGACCTATTTCACATAACATAATACCATGAAGATCCACCCATTGTGGCAAATGGCAAAATTCTATTTATTTATTAAATAGTTTATTTATTTATTTTTAGAGAGGGGAAGGGAGGGAGAAAGAGAGGGAGAAAAACATCAATGTGTGGTTGCTTCTCACGCTCTCTGTACTGGGGACCTGGCCCACAACCCAGGCATGTGCCTTAACTGAGAATTGAACCTGTGACCCTTTGGTTTGCAGGCCAGCACTCAATACACTGAACCAAACCAACCTAGGCAAATTTTATATATTTATGGCTGAATAATAGCCACATTTTCAGCATTCATTCATCCATTGATGGTCACTGAGGTTATTTCTATATCTTAGCTACTGGACATAGTGCTATAATAAACATGGAAGGCATTTATCTCTTTGAGTTCATGTTTTTCACTTTCTTGGGGTAAATACTGAGAATTGCTGTATTATATGGTAGTTCTATTTAAAGATGTTAAAGGAACCTCCATACTCTTTTCATAGTTGCTTTATTAATGAACATTCCCACCAACAGAAACAAGGGGTCCATTTTCCCCACATCATCACCGACACTTGTTATTTCTTGTCTTTTGGATAATAGCCATTCTAATGACTTTGAAGTTATATCTCACTGTGGTGTGGCTTTGCTTTCCCCTGATGGTTAGTGATGTACATCTTTTCATGACCTTTGGTCATTTGTATGTTGTATTTGAAAATATGTCTTCTTAGTTTCTCTGTGCATGTTTTAACCACATTGTTTTTTTTCTT
>PVKM010049519.1:0-10928 GCA_004027735.1 Carollia perspicillata
ATTTCGTATGCCTTATATAACCCCTCCCCTTTGCGTATGGACAGAGTGATGTACAGGACAGTGTGCTGTTTTAAACCTACAAGAGGGGTCAAGAACTAGGTCCTAAAAGAATAAACTCCTCTTGTCATTGTGTGTAACAAGGCAGGTGCATATATAAGACTAGCAGAGAATTCCTTGATATCTTTTCTGCTGCCCAGAACAATAACTAAATTGAAATGAAAGGCACGGTTACATAATACAATAAATAAGCTGTAGGGTAAATTGATCTTACCCTGCAGGGAGTTCTTTAGCCACAGGTTTTGAAAGGGCATCCTAACAAAGCTTTTCTAGTCCCTTTGTTTGTCTCTTCCGTGAGAACAGGGACTTTTCCCATTTGGGGGGACAGTGGCTGTAAAAACCAACTTGGTTAATGCTTCTAAAGTGCTGGGCAAGTATTAGGAATTGCAATAAGGGAAG
The DNA here is from genome assembly GCA_004027735.1 of Carollia perspicillata. Classification (NCBI taxonomy): domain Eukaryota; kingdom Metazoa; phylum Chordata; class Mammalia; order Chiroptera; family Phyllostomidae; genus Carollia; species Carollia perspicillata. The sequence goes on from PVKM010049519.1 coordinate 457, forward strand.
TCAGAAGGCAGGAGTGAAGTCGGAGAAAGCTCACTTTCCTTTTGCATAAATAACTTGGGCCATTATCTCAGCTTCTCGTCAGAATGTCTTCTGTAAATAATTCACAGTAATAGGCATCGAGGTAGCTGTGGGGGGAGTGGTGAATTATTTACAGCAGTGGTGGGATGTGAAACCTAACACAATCTGGACGGAGCATCGGGGATGTGTTAGAAAGAAACGACACCGGGCTCCACTGGAAGAGAGGGTGGTCACAGACAAACTAAATAATGTCAGTGCACTTCTTAGCTAAGGCCTGCTGAGGGTAGCCCCTGGGGCAGAGCAGTAGCAAAGAGCAGAGAGCAAACAGCCAACAAGAGTTTCAGGCAACCCTTGTTTGTTTTTCTTGAGCCCCATGCAAGGTTCCCATAAGGAATATTTTCCCTGGGTGTGCCTTCTCTGGGTGACATGGGAAGCAGGGAGAGACTGAATGGGGCTAAGCCAGAATTTGTTTTAGCAACGAGAAGCAGGTAGAAAATCTGAGAGTGCTCAAGCCCCAAAAACTGTCATTATTGTGCAAAGTCATGACCTATGTCTGAAGCCAAGGCCCCTAACCTTGGCTTTACCAGCGCTGCATAATTTCATTCTCATGAGAAACACCTAATGACCATCTTCATCCTCATTCTGTAGAAAACGTAACTAAGTTTTGGAGAAGTTAGGGAACAGCTGTGAGACCTACACTCTGGTCTGGCTTCACCACTGTTTTCTTGCCCAGTCCGATGAAAACGCACCACCAGCCCTATGAGCAGGTCCTGCAGTTCAAATATGTACAGTCCTCAATCCTTTATCTTTGCCCACAGAGATGCAGAGATACATGGCATAGGGGAGATGGCATTGGCTCCAGGTTCAGACAGACCTGAGTTAGAATCGATGCACCTTAGTCTCATAGTTGTATGACTCTGGATGACTTACTCAACCACTCTGAGCCTGTGCCCTTGTTGGTGCATTCCACAGCTAACTGTCGAGCATCAGTCATGTGCTCGACACATGACTGTCTTTACCCAGCAGCTGGGCAGGGTAAAGACAACAAATACAATGGGTCTGCCTTCGCGGAGCTTACGTTTCAGTGGTATGTTGAGGAGACAATGGGGCAAGAGTGAGACAGTCACAAGCAACGTAAGTAAGAGAGCTCTACAGGAGTGGGCAAAAGTAGGTTTATAGTTGTGAGCACATGAAACACGGTTTATTCTTGTATTATTATTTATTGTAAACCTACTTTTGCCCCACCCTGTATTAGGAGATCAAGAAGGCAAGAGAAGAGGAATGGAGGTGATGTGCTGGAGGGTCTAGTTGTAAATACGGTGGTCAGAGGTCTCATTCAGGTGGGGACATTTGACACAGGCTTGAAGGAATGACGTGCAGATATCTGGTGGGAGGATTCCAGGCAGAGGGATGACCGAGGGCAAAGAGCCTGAGATGGAGCCTGAGATGAGAGCTCGCCTGGCAGGTTCGGGGAGCAGTAAGGAGGCTGGAAAGGCTGGTGCAGGGGTAGAGATGAGTGGGAAGAGCTGAGACCTGAAGAAATGCAGCACACTCGCTGGTTCTACAGAGCCTGCTGAGCCAAGGGAGCCCAGGTGGTCTTGAGCAGAGAAGCAATGTGATCAGACTTCGATTTTAAAAGTCTCCTGTTGACTGGCATGAGGTGAACAGAGATTTGAGAGACAAGAGTTTGTTTTCCAACCAGACACTACCAACAGGAGCTGGCTGGAAGGTTAAATGAAGTGATGTCTGGAAAGCACCCCGCACACAGTAGGAGCCAAGAAGTGACAGCTATTATTACCTAGATTCCTTTTCACGGAAAGATCATTTTCATCCTTATTCAAATTCCCATGTACCCCAAGTAGGCTCTATTATGTGAAGGGTGTATCAAGTGTGTATCTTTGGGATTTCCTTTGCACAGCTCCACATATTACTAAGAAACACGAAAAATATACAAGATTCTCTTTCTGGAGGATGATGTAGAATTAAACAAGGTGAGCTTCTCCTTTAAGAAAGGAGTTGGCTTTAATTAGTAAAATGTTTTGCTATCTAGAATTGTTCTGCTAAGAATAACAAGTCCCAAATCAGACTGCATTTCTGCTTCATGCTATTCTTTCTAACTCTCTAAACTTCTAGACACCCAAGGACAAAAACAGTAACAACCACACAAACAAAAAGTCCTTTCGACCTCAACCATGTTCTTCTCTAAGAGAGAATTCTCATCAGGGCCCTTTTGCTTGGTTAGGTTCAAGTTTATGAAACATTTTGAAGTAATTACTTAAGTCGTTAAACAATGACAGTGTGGAAATGCGTGCATATTCGTAAGCCTCATCAGCAGTGTGACTTTGCTTCTTTCTGTGGAAGGATTGTCCTCAGAGCTGTTGAAAGCTCGTGGATCTCCTTCCAGTGGGTGTGGAGGGTTTTCCTTGTTCCTGTTCTTGCTGCACAGAATCATATAATCAAGTGAGTTGGTACTGTTTTCCTGAAATCTCAACAAAATGCTAAGCTTCTGGCTTTATTGATTATTACTTTTTTTTGACACTGGGAACTTAATGGAGTCAGTGATCTTTGGTATTATTGTTCTTGGATTTTGTATCAATACCAAGATATGCTTATTCATGCACTCATTCACTCCACACATACTCACGGACCATCTGCCATGTGACACTCGTTATGTTGGATGCTTGACGTGCAAAGAAGAAACACAGCCTCTGCCCTCAAAAGGCGCCCAGCCTGGTGGCAGAGAGTCAAGCCGATAGACAAGGCAATGGGTATCTTGGTGGTCTGTGCAAAGCAACATGGAAACAAGAGAGTAGGAACTTTAAATCAGAGAGTCAGGGTAGCCTTCACGGAGGAGATGACATTTGTCATGAAGCTCAAGAGATAAATGGGTGTTTTTTTTGCCAAGGCAAAATAAAATAGGGGCAGGGAAGCAGCCCTCCAGGAGAAGGCACAGTGAGGGCCTGAGGGAGCCTGGTCTGTGGTGGGAGCCACCCATATTTCTGAGCAGGTGCAGTGAGGCCATTCCTTTGAAAGGGAGGTAAGATACAGGATAGAGTCTGTATCCTCATATGTTGGTGCCCACCCCAGAATCCCATGACTATCCAACCCCCAGCATGTGTTGAGTCTTTAACATGTGCCAAGGGCTAGGAGTTCAGAGATGAACAAACCACAGTGTCTTTGTTCCAGAGGCTCCTGGTCTTGTCAACTGTGGTGGTATTCCAGCAGCATAAAACCAAGACATTTTCTCCTACTTGATAAATCTCAGAAACATAATTTTACTCTCATCCCAGCTTGTCATTGGGAAATTCACTTACCCTTTGAAGGCCCCAGTCACCTCATCTGTAAAAATTGGGCCAGTGTGCTTACTTCTGAGAGGTTGCTAATAAGTGATAAAATACATGAAATTGCTTAAGTTCACACCTGACATATGGCAGGTGCTCAACAAATGTTAGTTACATATTTTACTTGAAAAAAGAAAGAATTCCATTTTTGTTGGAAAGTAAGAAATCTTAACTCACCGTATTCTAGGGTTAGAGAGAGAAAGAGGTGAAGATACTGCCCCACCTGTTTAATAGAGGGGAAGGGGCTTGTGAAGGGAAGGGTGGCCAATGCTAGACAAGAGCCATGTTAGGGAGGGGTAGAAGGGAGGAATACGTTCCCATTTCCCTAGCATTTAGTGCAGTGCCTGACCCTAGGCAGGCATTCCATAAATATTCACTGTTGAATGAATGAATGATCTGCAACTTGGAATCTGCCTTAAGCAAGATGGATAGAGATGTGCAATTAGAGATGTGTAATTTCAGAGATAAATGCACTTGTCCAGTGGCCAGAAACCAGCAGAGGCTGAGGAATGGTTGGAAGAACTAATGATATTTAAGCCTTGAACAAGAAATGACCCATGAAGGCCTGGTGTTCATCATCAAACCTTCAACATACCATCTCTTAGATGATAGAATTGACTTGATCTGGAGAGCCCCAGAAAGATGGGCTAAGGAGCAACAGGACCAAGTAACATAGTGGTAGATTTCTCATCTGATTTTGGGGCCAATGCTCCCACGCATTGCTCCTTTTGAGGACGACCAATAACATTGAGTTGTCTGTCATGTTCTAGTACACAATCATGTGGTGGACTCTCAAGCAGCCAATGGGCAAGTGAGCAAGATGACCTTCAGTTCTAGGCTTCTCAAGTGCTCACTTGCGCTTTGAGTCGGGCAGCATTCCTTCCTTGGGGGAACTTCCGTTCCTCCCTCCATGGAGTCCTGGTGAGGTTGCCAGTCACAGGACTACATAATGAGCACCCCACTCCCTCACCCCCACCACTGGAGGAGTGGGGCTGACCTAAGCTAGGACAAGCAGCAGCTCTTTCCAACAAGGGATTGGAATCTGAAGCCAAGGTTTACAAAGCCAGAAGGGGTTTTCTATCCATCATCTGATGGCAGCAACCTACGGAACCAGCGCACACACTTCTCCTGCTGAGACACCCTGGTGTGTCCTGATTCCTGTCCTTTTTGCCAGCTGATCATTCAGAAAATCTTTTAATTCTATGAATTACCCAATAGCCTTCAAATAAGCTCCTTTATTACTTATACTACTGTGTCAGTCTTCATCATTTGAAAGAAAGAACCCTCACAGAAAGGAATAGTTGATTAGTGCTATGACTAATTCTGCAACCTGCAGTCTAATATGCTCCCCCAATCCTCTACCAAAGACCTGGGATAAAAAGAAAGAAAAGAGAGGGGAGTGGGTGTGTGGCCTCCACAGAGAACCACCCCGCAAATGGCCTCTGCCACAGTGAAAATGCAGCCTTGCCAACTGAGCACCAATTACCAGGCTGTCATACCATGAGCTCTTGCCCATCGTGGCTGTCTGTCTCAGAAAGGGGTTATAAAAGGCTGGTGCCACAGTCCCCCCAACCTCTAAACAGAGGCTACTCATTTAACAGAGTCCAAGGGCACTTGTCTGACCCCAGAAGCTAAATGGAGAGGGTCTGCCGCACAAAGGCTCTGAATTTCAGTACTCCTGAAAAGGAGGATAACAAGAGAGGGTGCTAGCAGGGTCCCTGGAAGTCAGGCAGCCACTCCTCTGATCCTAATCATCCCCAATCAAATCAGTATGAAGGTGGGCATGGGGATCACATGTGGGTAGGCCTGGGTTTAATCTCGGGTCCTGTACTGGGTAGTCTGACTGAGTGGATGACTTCAGCTCAGGGGCTGCCACTCACAATTCACTTTATTTATTTTTACCTTTTCTCCACTGGCTTTCTTTTTCAGCAGAACCAGTATGGTTCCCAGGAGGCACGTGGGACATTTACGGGAGTGATTCTGCTTGTCTGGATGATGGGGCACTCGCAGGTGGGGACACGTGCACTATGTCCTTAGGTGACCACGGCAGCACCACAAAGGCACTGCCCCTCCACCCTCGTACCAGCCACACCCCCCAGCAGACAGTTCTGGACAGGAAAAACCAACTACACACTTTCTAGTGATCTGAGCGGAGGATCCTTCTCTATTTTACATGAACACACAAAGTAATTTTTTCTTACATTTATATACTATTTTTAGACTGAATTTTCCAGGAGTACAACTACCACATTAACTGGGAGAGAATATATTGTATTAGTTTTGTTCAGAACTTTCCCAAGAGTTGGTAGCTAATTCACAAAATAACAAAATATCCCCATAGCGTCCAAGCTGATGAAACACCACCCCGGGAGGCGGGTCCCTCAAGTACTTGCTGATTTTATGGCACAAGTAGCTGAGTCTTATCTTCGGATATGGTTGCACCTGGTACATTATTACTTTATTAAATATTAAATGCATTATTATTTTATTAAACATTGCTTTGCTTTTTATGGTTAGGGAATATATATATTTTTTTAATTTTGTGTTAAGGTAGGTTTATTATTTATAAATCTCATATCAAGAGGACCTCATAAAATATTTGTAATATAAAAGTGTCTTAGGCCAAGTTTCCCAGGAAACAGATTCTGAGATGGAACCCTGCATGCAGGAGGCACGTCAAAGGGAGTCCTTGGGATCAACTGTGGGGGGCTGAGGGGGAGGGGCGGGGCACCCGGAGAAGCTGAGATGGAGCCGCAACAGAAGCCTCACCCACCTCTCAGGGGGCTCTGGGGCTACAGGTCCTTGGGACCTGTCCTGCTTTGCATCAAGCAGGCTGGGCCTTACACTCCTACGTGTCCAGTCTTTGGATGCAGGTTGTTCCTGTGGAAGGGACGGGGCTTCTGCTAAACATAGTTCTTAGAGAAACATTCAGCTGACAGCTGTCCACATTCCTGACAGCTAGGGATGGTGGGCCTCGGTCACGCAGAGAAATCTGGGCTTGGGTGCTTCACAGGATGAGTTCTCAGAATGGCTTCTATGTGATTCTGAGTGGTCTCTCTTCCTGGGGAAACATAAAAGCGTTTTAGTCAGCTCAGGCTACCGTAACAATATACCATAGACCATATGGCTTAAACAACACAGTCGTATTTCTCACTTCTGGGGGAGAAGAAGTCCAAGATCAAGGTGCCAGAAATGTAAGTCGCATCCTGAGGCCTCTTTCTCTTGGCTTGTAGGTGGCCACATCTTGCTGTGTGCTCACATGACCTTTTCCTTGTGCATGTTTGGGGGCGTAGGTAGGGAAAGAGATATAGAGAAAAATAGAGGGAGGAAGGGAGTGGGGAACACATGCTCTGCTGTCTCTTCTTATGAGGGCACGAGTATCACCAGACCAGGGCCCTGCCTTCATGGCCTCATCTAGCCCTGATTACCTCCAAAGGGCACCATCTCCAAACACTGTCAGCTCGGGAGTTAGGACTTCCATGCATTAATCTGGGGGCACCCAAACATTCAGTCCATACCATTCAATATGTATTGGGGTTCTCCAGAAAAAAAGAAACAGAGCCAATAGTGTGCATGTATGTGTGTATAAAGTAAATCTTTGTATATCTGTATATACATAACATATTATATATTTATATATATACACACACACACATAAAGAGATTTGTTAGCATGGGTTCACATGATTATGGAGGCTGAGAAGTCCCAAGATCTGTACTCAGAGAGCTGGAGACTCAGGAGAGCTGATGGGCACTTCTAGCCTGAGTTTGAAGGTCTGAGATTCAAGAGAACTGGTGGTGTCAGTTCCAGTCTGAAGGTCAACAGGACCAAGACCAGGACAAGCCAATATTTCCATCTAACTCCAAAGGCCAGAAAAGACCAATGTCCCAGTTCAAGTAGACAGAGAGGCAGCGTTCCCTCTTACTCAACCTTTTTGCTGTGTTCATGTCTTCAGCCGATGGGGTGAGGCCCACCCACATCAGGGAAGGCAGTCTGCTTTGCTCGTCTACCTATTTAAAGGTTACACTCATCCAGAAACACCTTCACAGACACACCCAGGATAATGTTTGGCCAAATTTCTGAGCACCCTTTTGCCCAGCCAAGATGGCACATGAAATTAACCATTACAAGAAAATTGGACATGGACAATGGCAGTCTCTGAATGTCACACCAAGGTACCCCTAGGTCCTCCTGTGGGAAGGATATGAGGTCTCTAGTGCAAGGACTGGAGGGTTTGGGAAAGGGGTCTAGATGGGAAGGACGTGCTCAGTGAGGAAAGACAGGCAGTGTCCCCATTGCACGTCCAGGAGCTTTGAAACACTCCCATTGTTAGCAGAGTTCTGTGTGTGCAGAAACCTTCTGCCTCATCCACTCAGGGCTCTCTATTTACCTAATTTTTGTTGTAAACCAGAAAGCTACTCAGCCCCCTGCTGGGGTACAAGACACTGTGACAGATGGCGGTGTCCAGGCTGGGGAATAAGTTGTACATTTCTGCCAATAAAACCAGCCAGGAAAACAGAGAGGTCACCACTGGCAGGCAAATTAGGTCTGGTGTCTTCGGGTTTGTTTCCGACGCAGAGCCATGCTGGATAAAGGCAGCAGCTACATTCCCCAACAGTGGGAATGGGAGGCCCCCCCAACCTCTCATGAGTATGAGGCAGAAATCCAATGAGTCCCACTGACAATCACAGTCACACACAGTGGAAGCAGACAAGGGCATTTAATTAAGGTCGTGTACGTTCTGATGACCAGGCATGGGACACACACGAATGATGGGAATGTGAAGATGGTCAGACAGTTTTGTGGAAGGATGGAGGATGGTTAAGCTCACTGACTCACCAGTGAGACTTAGAAAGAAATCTGGAAAACCCCTTACCCAACCACAGACCAGACAAAGCCCAGGGCAGTGACTTAGGGAAACTCCAGAAGAGCCTGAAGTGGTTTGGAAAGACCAGGCTCTATAACTAGGTTTCACTTCCGACTGTTTCATTCTCTTCCCAGGATTTAAGCTCCTTTGCTTTCGGGGCTCATCTCACGTAACTCACAACTTACAAACCAGTAAGATGCACCCACATCCCCCATTAATATAATCGACGTGTAACTCTATCAGAGTAAAGTTACAAAGGACAAGTCGAGCTACTATCAATTTCTGTAAATAAGGAAGTGCCTCTTAATTTAGATTATGCAGTGTTCTTTTACAGTGTTGGAGCTAAGCACCATTTTTCAGCTCTCAGATATTCTGAAGGTTCATTAAAAGCTTGCGCGCTCCATGCCCTGCACCCAGAGGACCTCGTGGAAAGATTAGCTCCACAACTGTGTAACTGGGTGACTTCAGCCGGTGGTTCAACACAGCCCCGCTTTCTCCATCTACAGAATTGAGAGAGTAACGCCTGCTTCACACTGCTTCTGCACAAGACCCCACAGTGAGAAAGCACTCAGTACGGAAGAGCCACGCAGGAAAGCAGGCTTAGGCTTAGCTGTTGAAGGTCCTTGGAAGACCAAGAGGAATTAAGAGTCACCACCGGCATAGGACAGAGGGTCTGCAAGCCCCTTGTATAGGATACCTGTTTTAGCACCCCTGAAATCCCCAAACAGGCCATATGATCCCTGTGTTGCAAGCGGGGACAGTGAGGCCCATCATGGCAACGAGACCACGTCCAGCAAAGCTGGGAGATAGAAGCAGTGAAAGCTCTTAGGGGGTGAGGTTGGGGGTATGGAGAGTCAGGGATCAGAGGAGGTTGAGTTTTTCTGTCCTATCCTAACTCCAAAATTGAAGATTCAATTTCTACCCCTGTGGTCATGAGGAGGCAAGAAGCAGGAATTTCGAATTCCTCAGAGCTGGAGTCTTTGGAGGGGCAGCGGGCAGAAGCACACCCCAGCCTCAGCTCACCCCGTCTCCACTTTGGATGGCAGGCTTCAGAGGTACAAATGGTGCAGCTGACCCAGGGGGCAATGAAAGACCTATGACTTAGCCAATGGAGAGAATTAAAGGGATAAAAAGATTTAGAAAGAAAAAGGAAACACACACACACACCTGTATGTGAATTCATGTATATATGGCCTAGAACAGGAAAGCTTTCTCCAGGTGCTTGCATGTCAAGAATACCAAGCCATATGACCACCTTCTCAAATGACCAAACATCAGCCATGTTAAGTGAAATGACCTGCCCAAGTAGGGGTCAAGGGCAAGACCAAAAGAAGGGGAAACCACTAATAGTTTTTGCACACACACTATATACTGCCTATAATTCTTGCTGGTTTGCAAATAAGGATTCCGAGTTTCAGAATCTTTGCAATTTGTTCAAGGTCATAAACCTGGTAAGTGGTAGAAGCAGATTTTGAACACAGGTCTGTCTTATTCCAAGGGCCAAAATCTTTTCCCAGGAGCCTGTGCCTCAGCATAGGCTAAAAGTTTACAGTTGTTTTAGTTACCTTACGGTAGCATTGAGGCATGCTGTAAATGCTAGTACTGAGGACATTTCACTATTGACATGCCTGGTCCTCCCCTAGAACGCTGTGAATTAAGTTGTTTCACTTTTGGTGTATAGGTGAGAAAATATTTCCAGGACACGATGCAGCTTGCCCACAGCCACACCTACTAAGTGACAGTGCTGAGACTAGAACTCAGGACCAGACTTTAGTTGCTACATTGGTCTCACCTGCCATCTCAATTGTCCTGAAACCCATGCAACAAAGAGCCTTTTGAAGTCAGGGCGTGCTGGGTGGGGCACAAACAAGGCAGAAATCCAGGAAGCTATTGAGAAAGTAATGCAGGGTGGTTCCCCATTGACACGAGCCCATTTCTGAGCCCCTGCGTCTGAGAACTCCTTGGGAGGCTACGCTGCCCTCCGTGCTGATCTGGTAACTGAGTGTTTCCACCAACACACACTGAACACAGGACAAGGCGGTACTGATCCATGGCTTCCCATCTTAATGACAAAGCTGTAATTGTGTCCCTGGGCCAGACAGCTGCCAGCTTCCTGAGGAAGGAGATGATATCTTTTAAATTCTAAGGAGGCTTTGTTTAAAAATAAACACAGAGCAAGTCCTGGTTTTACTCACTCTCCTCCACCTTGTCCGATGGGTAGGAAAGGCAAAGGAATTGTCATTGGT
>PVKM010049520.1:0-10924 GCA_004027735.1 Carollia perspicillata
CCACTGGCACTTCACATTACACTGTCTGGTTCTCTGATTGCCGTGTGTACATCCTGAGTTAGAACCTAAGATCCGCTTGGACACAAATTAGGTGATTACTGGTTTTGTTCGTACAACTGATAACACTTGGCTGGGCATGATGCTATGCTGGAGTACAGATGTGGATTCCCAGGGTCGCTTGGTGACTTTCCTGAAACCCAGCATAATTTCCTATGAGTTAATTAATAACCTACAGAGATTCAATAAATACATGTGTGTTCCAGGGTGACCGGGCAAGTGACACTGTGGCCATCAAGTCGATGACACACTCTGACCTACTCGTGTAAGATGTTCTCTATCAGGAACCACCTTCTAGTTCAAGTCAGGAGGCCCGTGCTACTGAACTTCAAGTCCAGCCCAGGATGATGAGCCCTTAAGAGTTTTCTCAGCCTTAAGTTTTGCGTTCTATGAGTTTTTCTTCTTTCACACAGTACGAAGTATCTTCTCCCTTTGCATCTGTAATAGAACTTGATAGCCCTCTTCATACTTCAAATTGGCCTCAGAGGTTTCAGTGTTGGAAAGTTGGGATTTTATTTTCCCAGCTGTTTAAATGTAATACATTTGAAGACAGAGGCACTGTCCTGTAAGTTTATAGCCTAAATAAATCTATTTTAAAGGTGTGCTGGTCCGAGGCCAGGTGGCATAATAGGATGACATATGAGCTATTCACATTTGAGGAACTGGCAGTAACTTCATCGCAGGACGCCAGGAAAATGACTTTAGGGGTGTCAGCTTGCCGGAGTCGTCCGTGGGCATCTGAGAACAGCACGGAGCTGCCGTGAGGCCTAACATAAAGTGTCCTCCGTGAATTGGATCGCCACCTGAGCCACTGCGGGTACGAAAGGGCAGCGTGAATGACTTCAGTAGGCATTCCGAACTCCTGTTTTAATGACGAGAAGGACCAGCCTGTCTGAAAGAAGGCGGGCCTAAACTACAGGGCTGTGTGGGGGGCGGGGAGTCAAAATGTAAGCTTTTCTATTCTCCAGTGTTCGTTTGGCTCATCAGTTATTCAGCAAATATTTACTTAAGCTCCTCTTTCTGAACCTTTATCATTTTAGGCATAGATTTTATTATAAGACGAGTTACCTTTCTTCTCCCAGGTTTTGGCTCTCCTATAAATGCCAATAATAGTATTCCAAAGAAGTGTTGTGAAAAACTTATTAGTCTTAAAAATATATATCATGATAACCCTGTCTTGAATGCTTATAAAATCATCCCTCGGTAATCCCAAGGTGCCTAATTGAACCGCTGATCTGAAGATCTTTCACTTTTTATCATTTGCATTTGCCAAGATTGTCTATGAAGTATGCACCGAATTTCCATCTGAGTAGCTTTTTGAATTACTTAAAGGGCCATCATCGTTAACTCATATTTAATATCTGAATCTAAGATTTCCTTATTATACTAACACACTGTGTGCTAGCCAGATACATCACTTAATTTGAGAAAGCAAAAATGCTCAAAGGTACCAGTCAGACTTTGATTTTTATAGTGAAGATTAATTTCAGTAACCCCCAGACTTGCCCTCTGTTAACCTGGCCAGTTCCGTTCCCTGGCTGTTGCATCCAGCATCAGTCCTTTGCACAGAGCACTCTGGGTGACCAGTGTTCTGAGGGACCGTCACCAGGAGGGCCGGGAGGGCGGCGGACCCTGCACAAAGTGTGTCGTCTTTCTCTGCCCAAGAGGACAGTGCAGTCTGACACTGAGCTGCACATGGACTTGGACCTTTCTAACGGCTCCGTCCAGGTTGACATGCTGCAGGCTGTCTTCTTCCCGAAGACCCTACGGTTGGAGGGGGCACCCCCCACGGGAGGCAGGGTGCTGTTCACCCAACTCCGAGCACCAGTTTCATTGTCGCCGCCTCTAACTGTTAGGATCTCAAGATCCTCCTCTCAGTGAGAGTCTGGGATGCAGCCTTCTCCCTGCAACCGTCCCAAGTTCTAGGTCATGGCCTGTGGCCCTGCTGGCTGCTTAAGTGGAGCCCTTTGATGGCTCACGAAGTCAATTCACAGAAAGATGGAAGGAGAATTGGGGACAAACTGTACTTACTAGACATATTGTACTTAACTTGAGGCATTTTCAAGTTAAATTATACTTTGATCATTATCTCTTGGAATTAAAAATTCATTTATTTTGTAAATCTTTATTAAGTACCTACCATGTGCCTATTGCCATGCTATACAGTCTGGGTGTGCTGTAGTGGACAGCAAAGAAACGGCACTGCCTCACTCAACCGGCAGCCCTAGTTGGGAAGGAAGACGACATACACACACACCTGACACGGAGCTCCCAGACTGCAGTGAGCAACGTGAGGGCAGCGAGCAGGGTGGCGCCATGCCGAATGACCATCAGGGAGGCCGTGGGTGGGGGGGGCTGCTCTAAGGAGGGGTCCTGCGAGGAGAGACTGGAAGCAGGAGACGCAGCAGCTCTGTGGAGGTGCACTTGGTTTGGCTTGAGAGCAGGGCAGCCGTCCTGGGGGAGGGAACACAAGACGCAGAGGGCTCAGAGTGGGGGAGAGGCCAAGGTGACCGGGGAGGATGACGGGAGACAGAGATGGCCCTGCAAGTGGGCAGGGCCCCAATCATGGAGGAGGCCTCGTTTCAGAGTTCAGGTTTTATCGGAAATGGTGATTCTGGAAAGAGGACGTTTTTCAGGAGCCTGTATCTCTTAGACCAAATGGAAAGTGGCAACCCTAACCTTGGGTGGCCAGCCTGTGTTTGCAATGCAGAGTAACTGGGAGCAGGAGCCCGGCACGTTCAGCAAGCACTTCGCTGCGTTGGAAGGCCTGAGGCGGCTCAGGCCCCGCATTTATCACCTGGAAGTGCAGGAGCAGAGAAGCGTAAAAGGCCACAGCAGCAGCATTTGAGAAAATGAATAATTCAAACATAATGAAACCATGAATTATGAATTGTAAAAAAACGAAGCCTCGCTTGTGATTAGAGATTCATAATCTCCACTTTATAGCAAAATGTAGTTGGCTGGCACGCATTCCTGCCTCACTTCATCTAAGCACAATTAGGCCCAACACATTAGTGCCCTGGCGTGCCGACTGATGATGACTGGCTTCTTGTGTCGAAACCATTAAAGTTTAATGTATGCAGCTTAAGCATAAGTGGTCACAGATGATTCATAACCCTGCTCCCTGCTTTTGGGGAAAATGATCTTTAGCAAGAGAATTGTCCCCAATGGCCACACTTATCTTCGTAGTTGATTTCCTAAACATTGCTTGTGTCTGTAGGAGCCCAGGAATAAATATCACCTCGCTGATGGGTGAAGCACAGTGATAATTGCTCTGGAGATAATTGCTCTGAAACCGCAGGATAGTTGATGATGATAAAGTACAACTCTGTAGCTGTTGACACTTTCTTTTTTAATTCCTGGTGCCAGGAAGGTACAAGCGATAGGAGCTACTCTTCAAGAATGGAGTTAGCCAACCACGATATATTTTTTTCCTTTAAGGAGTTTATGCCAAGAGTTGCCCACAGGATTATGACCTCATCATTTAGCCGTCGGGCACAGAGGCAGGATGAGCCAGCAGGCTTGCCTGACCAAAGCTTTAGGCAGCAGCTGAGCCCAATAAAAACGGGATTGTGGCTTGGGCATATGAGACTTACTGGCCTGGTAATTACTTGAATGCTCACCTCACCCAGACACTGTCCAGATCCTGAGACACCGCAGCCGGAGATGCTGCCAGCGGAGTGTCCTTACCTGTACAATCCACGTAGACACAAGGTCTGATTGTGCCCCATTCAGAGCCCGAAGTTCTGACCGCCTTCAGAATCGACTCCCAGTTTCCTGCCGTGGCTCCCGAGTCCCTTCACGAGCTGGCCTCTGTGTCTCCAGCCCCTGCACCCTCACTTGCCTGACTGACGTGTGCTTCTACCATTCCGACCCACTTGCGACTCCCAAAAGGAAGCGTGCTCTCCCTGGCCCCCGCGTCTCCCTTATCCCCGCCTGCAGCTCCTCTGCCCAGGAGCCCCATCTTGCCTACTCCAGCCGAGTGACTCCTGGGTCCTTCTCAACTCGGATGTTGTCTGCGGCCGCTTCTGCCTCTCTCCTACTCCTCGTATTCCCCTGTGCCTGAGCCGTGCCCCCCGGCCGCCACAAGTTTCCCATCACACCTCTGTGGGGTTGCGTCGTATTCCGGAGGTCAGTGTTCGCTCACTTGCCACGCTGTGGGCTCCCTGGGGATAAAGGTGGTGCTTGGTGCCCTAGCTGTTAGCACGGGTCCGCTCAGGGTAGATGCTCTGTGCTGCGCAGACTGAGGGATGTGTAACTCTTTCCCGGCTCTGAGGTGACACAGAATGGTGGCTCTTCTCCATACCAGGCCAGCTGTCATCCTGGATTATTTCTGGTACTTACAATATTACCAAACTTACTTCAGTCTCCTCATCACATCGCAACTTGACTGCTGCCTTTTCTAAAAGAAGGCATCTTTACAATCCCTTGACTTACGTAACGAAGGAGCGTGGTTCAAACTTGTCGTAACTCCATAAAACGCTCACAAGACCCATTCATTAACTGTGGTGAGATTAGCACACCTGGGTGTGGGCTTCGGCTCAGGGGCCCCGGGAGCTGCTTTCATGGGAGCAAGCTCACCAAGAGAGAGGGCTGCCGCTTTCTCCACCCCCCACCCCTTCACTGCAGCTTCAGTGGCCGTGCCATCGATCCGCCTACCTCCTTCCATGAAGTGAGCATATTTCAGGACTGGGAGACCGATCTACAAACCTCCATTCTAACGTGCCGGGCCCTCCTTATCTCAGACCACACCAGGGAGATAGATGCTGATTCCTCGGCCTCTCTTGGGAGAGACTTCCACAGTCCTCGGTGGCACGGGTCCCATTATCTCACCAGCCTGCTCATCGGGAAGGTTTCCCCCCTAATGTGTGACTTCAGTCTCTCCTGTTGCAATGCAAGCCCATTTCCTGTTGTCCTGGCTTCAGTGGGAATAAAACCCAGTAACTCACCAGCACCCCACCCCCACCCCATTGTCACTGAAGATGTCTGCCTTCCTCCAAGCGTCTTTCTCTTTCTGCTGAGAAATGGGTCCCATTTTGCCTTTTCCTCCTTGTGCCATTTTTTTGGAGACTTTAGCTTTCGTCGCTCTTATTGCAGCAAATATCAGGAACCGTACATTTCAGTGCTGTCATTTTAATCCTCCGTCTTGTTTTTCCAGCCCACCAGTCTGTATAACCTTACCAAGCCACCTACGCTGACAAAGAGCCCACAGACACTGTGGTAACGGGCTTGCCGGCCGTGGGGTTCCTGCTCTCCAAGTGATCTCTGACCCTGCCTACACCCTCCCCGCCCCGCTTTCCATGCTGACAGCGAAATGTTTTTCCTGTCTGTCTTCTTGCTTCTTCATGCCTAAGTTTCCCGCAGCCACAACAGCAGCGTTTCTGAGCCTTAGGTCTCCTCACCGCTCTGCTGAGACCGGGTAGGGGATGGAGGGAGAAGGAAATGGGGCAGTATCCTCTCTTCCTCCAGCCTTTCTCAGACCCCAGAGGCTAGCGCCGCCAGAGGGGGCAGAAGCTACAACCTCCCAGCTCCTGGACCACTGAGCTTTGTGGGAATCTGAGTTAAGAACTCCAGAATAATGTGAGAGGAAGATGAACTGGAAAACACGTGTACAACTTGAGTCTACCACCTAAAACCAGAGACCTCTCCCTAAAGATCAGAAAGGAGGTGATGGTAGGTGTGAATGAGGATGAAGTGGGATTAAACAGGAAGGCAAGGAGGAGGAGAAGCAACGCAGGAAGACAGTGCAGATGTGATCAAGTGTGAAGGAGGAAAAAAGACTTCATTTGTGACCCCTAAGCAGGAAAATATCACAGTAAGGTTTCTTAGTACAATTAAAAATAAGCATAAAATTCTACGATAAGAGCAATGACTCAAACTGATAGTGTAAACGCGACAAGACTTTCTATAGATGGCTGTGTAGGCTATGCTGCTAACTCAGCGACTCCTTGTAGACGTGTTACCAGTAACTGCCTCCACCTGGAGGAAGGACGGGCATTATGAACTTGACCCCTAACCAGTTCTGTGTAGTCTCACCCTCCAGGGGTAACCTTCGACGGTAAATAGAGTCACCATTGAAACTAGTGTGACTTCAAAGCAACTTCAAAGTAGAAATATAAGTAGTATTATATGTTCTTCTGCTAATTGGAGATTCTATTAATGAGAGTGTAATTATAAAAGGGCACGCCCTTCGCTTAGTGGAAGCCAATTGATTTAATTTGAGGGAAGACGACATTCTGTCCAGTCTGCAGATGGCAACTTGGGTCAAATTGTACCTTTTTCGAGAAAGAAAAGAAAGGGATATTTAATTTTCTTTGGTGTAGCTGTTGTTACTTTCAGATACTCCTAGGTAACAGACATGCATTTTGAAAAGAAATCTCTCCTGAAGGAGTCCTCCAAAAGTCGTCACCAATAAAGTTTGTTGTTGCCCTATCGGATGGCCCAGCCTCAATTCTGTACTAAACTTGAAACACCTGACCTATAATACAAACTTAAAAAGCTTAAAGTCCTGGCAACTTACTGATAGGGACCATAGAAAAGAGAAAGGAGACATTCTTAACATTTTTTCGCACAACCAAAAAAGGTCCATTTGGATGACATAGTGTTGCTGCAGTGGTGAGCAGGAGTCCATTATAATTATCCTCAGAGAGTGTGTTTTTGACTGACGTCACTGAGGCCTCGGCAGTTGTATTGGGTCCAAGGAGTGTAAATCAGAGACACACTGTTAGGACAGGGCTCCAGATGTGCCATGCCATCTCTGGGGTCAAAATGGCACATTCACATAAATCAGCGGTTGTGCAAGCATATAGTATGTGTAGGCGCTTGCCGGGACGGAGGCTCCCAGATTGTAAGGCGTCTCCACGTTTCACTCCTACTTTAAGCCAGGGTCAAGGCCACTGCAACCGACGATCTAAAAATAAATGTATTCTTAGGATTAGTAACAGTTGCTTCATTTTAATTTATTGTCACCTTTTGGCCATCATCCTAAGAAGCTGTTTTTGAAAGATTTACGGTGTCCGCAAACCCAGGAGGTAACGTCTACCTGGAAAAAATCATTCTATTTTGAGCCACCTCTGATGTCATACTGATCTGAAATCAAGACATTGATTAGACTACTTTCTTTCTTGAACAGGAGACAGTGTGGTGCTTTCGCTGCCAGACAAATGGTGTGTGTTGGTCTGTTACCCCGCACTTGAAAAGCAACTTTTCATTCTGGTCTGGTGCAAGATGGATTTTTATGTGAATAACTCAGTTCTCTGCCCAGTGAGTCGCACGCACACGTCCGCGGAGCTGCGGCGTGGACAGCAGTGATGGAGGAGGGAAGGAATGTCTGAGTAGGAGTGCAGCGTGCTGTCTGGGCCAGCCTGCCCTTGCGAGGGGCTGCGGCAGAGGCGGGGGTGCAGAGAGAGCCTCTTCCAACAGTGCGCGAGGCGGGCCTGCTCGCGGGGCTGGGGCTGGGGCTGCGTCTGAGAAAGAAGCTCGCTCACAGCCTCGGCTCTCGGCGTGCTGCTGCCAGTAAAAGACCAGACGCTTACTGGAACTTACGCTTTAACTCATTTTAGCTTTGAGAGACGAAAAAAGAAATTGTGCCTGGAATTCATCAATTTAAAAAATATCTTTCATTATGTTACTGGGTCTTGCTTTAAAGATAACGACTCTCCTATTTTAAGCCGCTCCTCCTCTCTGTGTTTAATCGGCAGAGAGAGAGAGTTCTTTTTTTATTTGATGTACATGTTGGTGACAGTATGATCTATTCTTTCTCTCTCCCTCTCTCTTTTTTCCAATTCCAGTTGACATTTATTTTATATTAGTTTCAGGTGTACAACATAGTATTTAGACATTTATACAGTTTATGAAGCGATCCCCTTGTTTATACCCACCGGGCACCATGCACCATTGTTATGTTATTATTGACTGGGTTCCCTGTGCTGTCGTCGACATCCCCGTGACTGTCTGTAACCACCTATTTGTACTTCTTACTCCCTTCAGTTTTTTCCTGCAGCCCCCCAACTTCCCTCCCATCTAGCAACCACCAGTTTGTTCTGGGTATCTATAAACCTGTTTCTCTTTTGTTTGTTCAGTTATATTGTTTTTTAGATTGCACATATAAATGAAATCATATGGTATTTGTGTTTCTTTCCAACTTATTTCACTTAACATAATACCCTCTAGGTAGGTCCGTCCTTGTAGGGTAAGATTTCATTGTTTTTTTTTTTATGGCTGAGTAGTATTCCATTGTGTGTGTGTGAGAGAGAGAGAGCGTGAGAGAGAGAGAGAGAGAGAAAAGTATATATCTCTCTCACACCTTCTTTATCTAATCACCAACTTAGGTTGCTTCCCTATCTTGGCTTTTGTAAATAATGCTGCAGTGAACATAGGGGTGCATATAGCTTTTTGAATTAGTGTTTTGGATTTCTATCAATAAATTCCCAGAAGTAGGATCACGGGAGCATAGGGTAGTTCTATTTTGAGTTCTTTGAGAAACCCCCATACTGTTTTCCACCGTGGCTGCACCAATTTACAACCCCACCAACAGTGCACAAGGGTTTCCTTCTCTCCACATCCTCGCCAGCACTTGTTGTTTGTTGATTTATTAATGACATCCTTTTTGCCAGGTGTGAGGTGATATCTCATTGTGGTTTTAATTTGCACTCTTTAATGATTAGTGATACTGAGCATCTTTTCACAAGTCTGTTGACCATCTGTATGTCCTCTTTGGAGAAATGTCTATTCAGGTCCTTTGCCTGTTTTTGATAGGGTTGTTTGTTTTTTCAGTGCTAAGTTGTATGACTTCTTTATAAATGTTGGATATCAACCCCTTATTGGGTATATCATTGATGAATATCTTCTTCCAATCTGTAGGCTGTCTGTTCATTTTGTTGATGGTTCCCTTTGCTGTGCAAAAACTTTTTAGTCTGATATAGTCCCATTTGTTTATTTTTTCTCTTGTTTCCCTTGCTCAAGGAGATAGGTCAGAAACAGTATTACTAAGATCAAGGTCAGAGAGTTTATTGCCTATGTTTTCTTCTAGGAGTTTTGTGGTTTCGGATCTTCCATTTAAGCTATGGGTCTATTCTTACACTATTCACCCCTTGCCCCTCTATTGTCATATTTGTAATTCTCACTCTCATACCTCTTGTGTTGTAATATCGGAAGGCATTTTAGTATAAGGCAAGCAACACTAATTTGTTAGAGGTTATGTGTTGTGGTTTTGGAGCATGACATATCGAGGCAGGTGACAGGGATTTGCATCCCAGTCTACCACTTACTTGTGATTTTGAGCGAGCAGCTTAACCCATCTGAGCCTCTGTCACATGAGCTGATACAATGGTGGCTTTGGGAGGACTCTTTGAGACAATGCATGGAAGATAGCCCAGACCTTTAGTCTGTGGGTAATGCTCAATTCATGATGACTTTTAAACATTTTATTATGACTGAAAAGAATTTATTCCTTTTGCATTAGATGTTCTAAAACTACCACGGGAGAGTGCATAAAGAAATTCTTGGCTGTTACTTTAAAACCCTGATTAATTTTTTTCTGGAAAGGAGGTGAACATCTCACCTGTGCTAATTATATGATCAGAATAACAATCTCAAAAATGTTTCTATGTTGTCTTACCAGGCATTTGAGATTGAAAGCAGATCCACTCTGCTTCTCCAAAAACTGAACTCATTGCTGGGAAATAATCTATCTTTTTGAGGTAAAGAATGATTTGTACTGATTTTTTGGAACTAACACTTAATCTCTGGCTGTAGAGCTGTAGTATAGATGTAACATCAGAAGGAAATATTTGCATAGTGTGGAGGGCGAGGCTACCTGGGGAAGTGGAAATAGCTTAAGGTGGGTGTTGGGTGAACCTGTGTGAATCCGGGTTCCACCTAGTAATTGTGTATCATTTGCTCCAGTGTCATTTCTAAAATGATGGTGATCGTGCTAATTCACAAGGATATGGAAATATCAAAAATGACAACATGCCTTACCTCAGCTAGTATCTGGCTTATAGCAGATGCTGAGTAAAATGCACTCTGATCTTATCACATTGGGGGGGTTCCAACTCACCCTACTTTTGAGGCGCTCTGACTCTCAGCTCTCATTTCTGACCCATTGTCAGCTTCGTCTGCTCGGTACGAGGAAGCCTGGTTCTGCCTCCTGACCACCTAAAGCACTTGTGAGCCGGCAGAAGATGCTTTGGTGCCAACCGACGGCTCCCCCCCGTTCCATCCTTCCCAGTCAACAAAACACTGCCATCCTGTAGTTTATGTTCTCGCCCTTTCCTCGGTGCTCTGTCTTTTTCTTCCCCACTACACGAAGATGGCAGGGATTGTTTGAAATTCCGTATGTGGTTCAGAGCTGCCAGGTTGTGCGTGTGCTCTTGCCAGTGACGGAGAAAAGCTTGCACGTCGTCCTTTGAGTTTTAACAGCCTATCCTCAGGGCTGACTGGGAGGAGACTTGCTCAGCTGCGGGCATCCAAGTAAGGTCGGAAGCAGAGCCCAGATCAATGCAAAACATGACGGCTCTCAGCTCCCCACGTGAGGTGTCCATTGTAAGGACGACTCTAAAATATAGGCAGAACAAAATCACAGCTCTTCTTAGACAGCAGTCACGGAGTATCTGTTTCTACGAGGACCAGGTGGGAAGTGGAGGGGCCTGCGTCCCAGGCTCTGATTCGGGTCACATACTCGTCATCGGAGGAAAGCACAGGGAGTGTGGTCCGCAGATTATGTCTGGGCCCGTTTTGTCTTCCGTGTCTCTTTAGGCTTGTTTCCTTTAGATGTGGAGTCTGTTGATTTCTGCCTCGTGGGTCACGGACTCCGCTTCATGCTTCACATATTCACCTAGACAGAGACATGATATCGACATATACC
>PVKM010049521.1:0-10924 GCA_004027735.1 Carollia perspicillata
TGAAATAAAGGAAAATACATTTTCCAGGGAGCCAACAGTGATGGGAAGGAAACCAGGACTCAAATCAATGATGTGGACCAGAAGGAAGAAAGAAATATTCAAACAGAACAGAATGAAAAAACAAGAATTCAAAAAATGAGGAGAGGCTTAGGAACCTCCAGGACATCTTTAAATGTTCCAACATCAAAATCATAGCGGTGCCAGAAGGAGAAGAGGAAGAACAAGACATTGAAAACTTATTTGAACAAATAATGAAGGAGAACTCCCCCAATCTGGCGAAGGAAATAGACTTCCAGGAATTCCAGGAAGCTCAGAGAGTCCCAAAGAAGTTGGACCCAAGGAGGAACACACCAAGGCACATCATAATTACATTAGCCAATATTAAAGGTAAGGATAGAATCTTAAAAGCCGCAAGAGAAAAGGAAACAGTTACTTACAAAGGAGTTCCCATCAGACTGTCAGCTGATTTCTCAAAAGAAACCACGCAGGCAAGAAGGGGCTGAAAAGAAGTATTCCAAGTCATGAAAGGCAAGGACCTGCATCCAAGATTACTCACTCTATCCAGCAAAGCTATCCTTTAGAATGGAAGGACAGACAAAGTGCTTCCCAGATAAGGTCAAGTTAAAGGAGTTCATCATCACCCAGCCCTTATTACATGAAATGTTAAAGGAACTTATCTAAAAAAAAGAAGATAAAAAATATGAAAACTAAAATGACAACAAACTCACAGTTATTAACAATCGAACCTAAATTGAAAACAAAAACAAACTAAGCAAACAACAAGAACAGGAACAGAATCACAGAAATGGAGATCACATGGAGGGTTATCAGCAGGGGAGTGGGTGGGAACAGAGGGGGAAAAGGTACAGAAAATAAGTAGCATAAATGTTAAGCAGAAGATAGATGGGGAGGTTAAGAATAGTATAAGAAATGTAGAAGCCAAAGAACATATATATGACCCATGGCCATGAACTGAAGGGAGGGAATGCGGAAGGGAGGGGATGTGTAGGATGGAGGGGAATAAAGGGGGGAAAATGGGACAACTGTAATGCATAATCAATAAAATATATTTAAAAAATTAGTAACTAGTATCTCTCAAGAACATAGATGTAAAATTCTAAACAAAACTTTAAATAACCCAATAAACAATATAAAAAAAGATTAATATATCCTGCTATATTAATCTTAAGATTAAGATTTTCCTGCTGTGTTCTACTTTATATGTATTTTAGAATTCACATAAATAATGTTTATTATTGTTAGTAGCAAATAAGCTTAAACTTGGCATAAACAACAAAAAAGGAATAAATTGGGAGATAAAATGGTATCTGAATTATAGATACAGCTTTTGAGAAGCTCTGTATAAGAAGAAGACCTCATGCTATGTATTAAACTTAAAAGACTTTCTGAAACTTTGTAAGACTGTTCAATAGCCAGTACTATTCTATCTCCCACAGCTGAACCTTTATCTGAGTATTCTGTATATTTGGAACCAATTGCTGTGGTATGCCCTTTCATGTATTTCTCTTTTTTAAAAGATGTAATTCAATGTTGTTGTTTTTTTAAATTTTTTATTTAAATTCTTTATTAAAATTTTTTTAAATTATTTTTATTTAAGTATAATTGATGTACCATCTTAATTAGGTTATATTATCTTCAGATGTACAATATAGTGATTCAACATTTTTATACCCTCCAATATAATCATCCTGCTAATTCTAGTAATCATCTGTCATGTGTAAACTTATCACAATATTATTAACTATATTCCCCTTCCCCTTTTCACCCATCCCCCCCCCTCTTCCCTTATGGTCACCACCCTGTTTGGTCTGTTTATATAAATCTGTTTTGCTTTTGGTTACATATATAAGTAAAACCATATGGTATCTGTCATTTGCTGCTTGATTTATTTCACTTAGCATAATACCCTCTAGATCCATCTATGTTGTCACGAATAGCAAGATTTCATTTGTTTTTATTTCTGTATAATATTCCAGTATGTATGTATCATATCTTTTTAAAAAAGATTTCATTTATATATTTTTAGAAGAGGGGAAGGGAGGGAGAAAGAGAGGGAGAGAAACATCAATGTGTGGTTGCCTCTTGCACACCCCCTACTGGGGACCTGGCCCACAACCTAGGCATGTGCTGTGACTGGGAATGGAACCAGTGACCCTTTGGTTCACAGGCCGGTGCTCAATCCACTGAGCCACACCAGCCAGGGCTCACATCTTCTTTATCCACTCATCTGTCGATGGACACCTAGGTTTCTTCCACATCTTGGCCATTGTAAATAATCCTGCAATGAACATAAAGATGCATAGACCTAGCCACATCAATCAGACAAGAAAAAGAAATAAAAAGTGTCCAAATAGGAAAGGAAGATGTAAATCTGTCACTTTTTGCAGATGGCATGACAGTATACATAGAAAGTCCTACAGAATCCATGAAATATTAATAGAATTAATAAAAGAATTCAGTAAAGTAGCAGGATACAAAATTAACATACAGAAATCTATCATGATCCGACACACTAATAATGAACAGTCGGAAGGAGAAATAAAGAAAATAATCCTATTAACAATTACATCAAAAAGAATAAAATACCTGGGAATAAACTTAACCAAGGAGGTGAAAGACCTCTACTCTGAAAACTATGAGACACTGAAGAAAGAAACTGAATAGGAGACAAATAAATGGAAGGGTATACCACGCCTATGGGTAGAAAGGATTATTATTGTTAAAATTACCATAGCACCCAAAGCATTCTACAGATTCAGTGCAATTCCTATCAAAATACCAATGTCATTCTTCTCATAACTAAAACAAATAACCCTAAAATTTATATGGAACCACAAAAGACTTTGCATAAGCTAAGCAATCTTGAGAAAGAAGAATAAAATTGGAAGTATCACACCCCATTGTCCCAAAATATATTACAAAGCTGTAATAATTAAAACAGTGTGGTACTGGCATTAAAACAGACACATGGATCAACAGAGCAGAATACAGGGCCAAGAAACAAATTTAGTTACATGGTCAATTAATCTATGACCACAACGGAGGTAAAAGTACACATCACAGTAATGACAGTCTCTTCAACAGTGGTGTTGGGAAAACTGGACAGATACATTCAAAGAAAAAGAAAAAAGAAAACTAGACCTCTCTTACCCCATATACAGAAATAAATTCAAAATGAGTTAAAGACTTAACATAAGATCTGAAACTACAAAACTCCATCTACTTCTGTTTTTTAAACTGATTTCATTCATCTATTTTTAGAGAGAGGAGAAGGGATGGAGAAAGAGAGGGGGAGAATGGACTGTTTCCAGCAAGTCAGCGAAGTCCCCAGAATGTCTCTTCCTTATCTTCTTTCAATTTAAAATGCATTCATTCAACAAATACTGATAGAGCTTGTACTTATTTTACATTAATTATTGAGGTAGGCCCTGAGACTACAATGACAACAGGGTAAACGCCCTATCCTTAAAGAATCTTTAAGTCCAGGGAGAGGAGGTAGATAAGTACGCAGGGAATATTTTACAATGTTAAGTGTTATGCTTGAGGGAAACATAAAGTGAAAGAAAAAACAAACAAGAAAAAGGAATATCCCAATTAGCACCAGAGGGTGTGAGATGGGAGTCAGAAAAGATTTCCAAAGGAATCAATGTCTACTCTAAAACTTGAAGGACATTTATGAATTAGCCAGTTTATTAATGAGGTAGGCAATATTATAATGTTAAGAGTAAAAATTTTGGAGACAATTTGGGTTCAAATGTTGGCTGTAGCTGCTGTTTGCACCTAGGATGTTATTTAACCTGCCTGTTTCATTTGGAGGAATCAAAATGTAATGTACGCCAAGTTCTCACTGCCACCTACCTACCTTCCTCCACATCCATACTCCACTTCTCTGCTATCACTACAGATGAACTTCCCATGCTCTTGTCAAAGCCCAGTATTCCGCATATA
Source organism: Carollia perspicillata (assembly GCA_004027735.1). NCBI lineage: Eukaryota > Metazoa > Chordata > Mammalia > Chiroptera > Phyllostomidae > Carollia > Carollia perspicillata. The sequence continues at coordinate 3,970 of PVKM010049521.1, forward strand.
TACTAGATCCTGTCTGGCCTTGCCTTCTCAAGACCTTTCTCTTTCCTGCATTGTTAATAGTTCCTTTCTGAATTGATCTTTTCCATCACTATTACAAAATTCAGTTACTTCTGTCTTTACAACAAAACAAAACAAAAGAAAGCAAAACAAAACATAAGATTACTCTCTTGACTCCACTTTCCTCTCCAGGTACTGCCTCAATATTCTCCTTTCTTTTACAGATAAACCAACTCCTCATAAGCATTGTCTACACTCATTCTCTCCAAATTCTCTCTCCTTTTGTTTCTAATACTCTATGGAACTATTTTTGTCAGGATCCTTGACTTCCCTGTTTTTAAAGTGAAGAGTTAATTTTCAGTTCTCATTTGACATGGTTGATCACTTTTCCCTCCTTGACATTTGGCTTCCAGTGCTAATACTATTTTTGTTTTCTCCTACTTTTCTGGCGGTTCCTTTTTTTTTGTCTTGTCTCTAAAACTTGGAATACCTAGGGGGATCAGTCTTTCAACTTCTCATTTTCTATTTACACTCTTGTAATCTCATCCAGTCTTCTGGCTTTACTTGTCATTTATTTGCTTTCAACTCCCAAATATTATCTGCAATCCAAACTTTTCCACTAAATTCTTGGCTTATATACAACTTACTATCTCTACTTTGGTGTACTAATGTAAAAGGAATCTTGAACTTAACATTTCCAAAATTTATTCCATCTTCCCCCCCAAATTTGCTCCTCCCACAGTCTTACCTCTCTTAGTCAATAGCAACTCCATTTTCCAGGTTAAGTCCCAAACTCTTAAGAGTCATCACTGACTTCTTTCATATTTCACATCCAATCTGTTAGCAAATGCCATCAGCTCTACTTTTACAATAGATCCAGAATGCAACTGCTTCTTTCCATGCCCACTGTTACGTGGGGGCAGATCACAATTATCCCTTGCCTGAATTATTACAAGAGCCTCCTGTCTCCATTTTTTGTCTCAGTCTCTTTGCAATGCAGCAGCCATAGTCATTCTGTGAATTATAACTCAGAGCAAATGACTATTCTTTTCAAACTGGCCTATAAGACCCTACATGACTAGGCATCCCGTTTCTTTTCTAACCTTATTTTTACTTTCCTTCTGGCACTATTCCAGTGACTTGGGCTTCCTCACTGTTCCTTAAAACACCTGAGCATGCTACTACCTAAGGGCCTTTGCACTTGCTCTCTAGTAATGCTCCTCTGCTATTTATCTGCATGGCTAGCTCCTTCTTCTATATTTATTCAAAAGTCATCTTCTTAGCAGGATCCTTTCCTTACACTTCTTAAAATTGCAAAACCTTCTCCAACACTATTTCTTTTCTATGCTTTATTTTCTTTAACATTCTACATTGTTATCTGTCTGATTTATTGTCTTTTTCCCTCCCACTGCAGAATGGAAAGTCTGTGAATGCAGAGGTGCTCAACATAACATTAGTCACTAAATAAATTAATGAAAAGGGTACACAGTCTAATACATACTGTGGTAGGATATGCAGCTTGTGGGTACCTGTACTTTGCTACTAATAATTAACAAATATACTATCCACATGGAACTAAAAGTACTTTAGATTTATTTGGTATTGACGCTATTTACCATAAAAGATATTTTTCTCTTTCCTTCCTGTATACAGTGTTTTGTGAATTTGTAAACACTTCAATGTACTTTTTCACGGTATAAAGTTCTTATTTTTTACATTTAATCAACATGTAACACTACAAAACTAATTCTAGCTTCAGTGTTTGGTTAACACATTTGTCTTTAGGGTATGCCCTACGGGATAGTTATGCTGAATTAGTAGATTAGGACAGAGCCATACAAAGCATTAGAACTTCATTCTAATTCTCTGAAAGCCTTAAAGGCTAAAAAATGAGTCATTACCTACTTGTTTATTTATAACTTAATTTATTTCTATAAACATTTTAATTATGTACTATTATTGGGGAAAATGATAAAATAGGCTCATTTTAAGAAGGCACAAATATTATTCAAGAATTACAAATGTAGCTTACAACATTGGAAAGTCTGATAAAAATAAGAAAGTTCAATTTACTCCTCCTAGAAGTTGCCAGTATATATATCTATATATATAGTATCACGCTATACCGGCCAGGAAGCAATTAGTCCACTGCTTACAGTGTGTAGCTGTAGAACCTAGCCAATTTGTGTAATTAATCTGGACCTTAGATTCCCTATCTATTAAATGGGTATAATTACAGGTGTCTACCCCATAGGATTGTTATGATGATTGAACTATATAATGATTATAAAACCAGTGTTATAATACCAGGTATACAGGTAAACACTTGAAAAATGTTAAGTGATACTTAAGATAGGTTTTGGTATTTTAGTTAAGGTTCTTTTAATTGTAAATAAAAAAAGCTGCGTTAAGCTAAATTTTATATAGTCAATATATACTTACTTAAGCACTTACTATGTGCCTCCCAATGTGCCAGGTATTAAACTAAGAACAGGTAAGGAAAACGTAAAAATTTATAACAAGGCTATGGGGTGGTTCTCAGAGCTCAAAGGCAGACTTACTGTTGAACTTCATTCAGAAAGAAATGAAACTGGGAACTGGAAAGATGATGAAGACCTAGGAAATATTTTGCATCTTTCTATTTACTTCTCTTGGAAGATTGGTTTCTGTTGTCTTCTAAGTAGATCAGCTTTTTCTGCAACAAAGCTTAGACAGTAGATTAAAGATAGCCACCCACAAACTATCAAGTTCAAATGTTACTGTTCCGGCCATACTGGGAGACTGCTCCTACTGTTTTATCTCTCTGATCTTTTGCCTTAACTTCAATGTTTGATAGGGATCAAGTGTCCATACTTGTCTACATAAAGGGTCAGCTAACAGGGTCATGGTAAGTTGAACAAATACTTCAAATGGTATCTACAAGCGAGTATTATCCACAATTTATAAAGAGAAAAGCAAGAGAGAAGTATCAGTTACTTTCCCAAATTCATGTGGGTACTGAGTGCACTGGTACAAGAACATCGCTAGCATATGACAGTGAGTGCCCTCTTCAGTTTTCTATTTTTGGACCTTCGCCTGCCCTAGTCCCAGTTCTGCAAATGCTTAACAGTTCTTTTCATGATATGGGCTGGCTAAAAGGTTCACTTGTTTTTTTCTGTAAGATGGTTCTACTAGCGCTTAATTGTCTTTAACTTCATTCTAAACAATTTTGTTAGATTCTACTGTAACACCTGTCATATCAGTGTACATTAAAAAAAATCAAAATTGGTGAATTTTTGTGTAGCTGTTTTAATGAAGGTGGAAGAAAATATACAACATTTTCAGTATATTATGCCTTATTATTTCAAGAAAGATAAAAATGCAACTGAAATACAAAAAAATATTTGTGCAGTGTATAGAGAAGGTGCTGAGACTGAACAAATGTTGTCAAAAGTGGTTTGCAAAGGCTTGGAATTTCTTGTTGGAGATTTCTTGTTGGACAGTGATGCTCTAGGATGGGGTAGACCAGTTGAAGTCGACAGTGATCAAATCGAGACATTAATCGAGAATGATCAATGTTATACCACGTGGGAGACAGCCAACATACTCAAAATATCCAAATCAATAAAGTTATTAGTGAAAATGAAAAATGTGTCTTTCATTTTATAGGAAATACCACATAGACTCACTGGCCAACTCAAAGCTGTGCTCCCTCACTGTCTCACTGTCATGCATTTTCTTACTAAAATGTGACATCCACAATTTTAAAAAAAATGCAATGTTTAAAAAAAGCTTCATGGATTCAGATTTCAAAAATTTTCTTGCAAAAACAGTAAACATGTAATTATATGTTCTCTTACTGAATCTGTATATAAACAATTGCCTTCCAGAATATATTACGAACAGCAGAAACTTACCTTCCCATTCTGCTGGGATATCCCCTACTTCATAGTCGATTTCTCTTTTTCTTGCTGCTTCTACAATTCTTTTCTCTCGAATAGTCTGTCCTATAAGATAAAAGTGGTTATTACATTTTAAAATATTTTTAATGTATTTATTTATTTATAGAGAGAGAGAGGAAGGGAGGGAGTAATACAGGGAGAGAAACACCAATGTGTGGTTGCCTCTAATGTGACCCCACACTGGAGGCCTGGCCCCCAATCCAGGCATGTGTCCTGACTGGCAATCGAACCAGCGACCCTTTGGTTCACAGGCCAGCAGAAAATCCACTGAGCCACACCAACCAGGGTGATTATTACATTTTTAAATGAATTCATGACACAGTAGTTACAATAAGTAAGGTTTTCTCTTTGGATATGGTATACCTTTTCATGTGGTAAAAGAATTAACAGGAAAAAGAATAGATTTCATTTAGAATTAGGCAATTTCTACATGACTACAAAAAGAATCTAATTTCCTACCTCAATTTTAGTGAAATAAATCTAGATTCTATGTACAGAAAAAGAGCAGCCAATTAATCTATAGGCACTAATGGATGACAAAAAAAGTTTTCCTTGCTAATCACCAGTGTTCCATTCCCTCAACTCTGCAAGTGTACACACACACACACACACACACACACACATATTAGACTTGTTACTGATCAAAGGGATAGATATTTGTGGCCCCTACTAAGTCTGTAATCAACCACAAGACTCTGCCGCCACCCTGTCCACATTGTACACTGGCAAACTAAGAGAATCAAGTCATAGGTTGAATTCTGTGGCCAATTTGAGTAACTATCTCTCAAGAGAACCTAAATAAAGAGGGACAAAAACTGGTGAATTTTGGATATGGGGCTTAGGTGAGATCAACATCTGGAATAGGATGGTGGCAAGGTGAAAAACATGAAGGCAGAGAGAGCAGTAAAGAGATAGTTGGGGAGGGGCAGGGGTGGCTTGAGAATGTCTGTTGCTTATATTTTTCAATAATAAAGAGTTGATTAGTGTTTAAGTTCATAGGAAAGGCATAAAACTATTTAGTTTTTTCTTTTGTTTTCAAAAAGTCTTGATTATATCCTTCAAAGTAGATTTGTCAAACTTGTGGTTTCAAAACATGTTCCTTTTTTCTCTTTTGTAGAGAATAAAGATTATTCGCTGCCCAAGAAAGGAGAGGGGCATGGTATGGAGAGATACACCAGCATTGAGGGGTGAGGGCTTTGAAGTTTTATTGGATTATAATTAAATTTTAAAAAGGTTGGAGGGTACTGTTGTCTGGACCCTGGGCCATTGGGGTGTTATAAGAGGAGGCTGCAGTTTGTTCCAATGTTACCTTCTGCCTGTGGCTGTAGGGAGCAGTTAGTTCTGTTCTTGCTTTCCAGTAATTTCCAGTGCTGGGGACACAAGCTCAGAAGAGTCAAATGGCAGACCTGTTTAATGAGGTCATGGGTCTGTTAGGCAAATGGTGCCCAAAAGCAAATGGGGCTGACTTTATCCTTTATTCTCCCTCTGGTTTTAAAATGGATTTATTCTTTTTTTTAAATGCTGAATTTTTTATTCAAATCAAGAGTTCAAGATTCTTTGTCTCGTATCAATTAAATCTAGTATATCCTAAAGCAATCTGAAAGACAAAAATACTGATACTACACATACACTTTTTTAGCATGAAAATAGATTATATTTTTATTTATTTTTGCTAGAGCTTAGGACCAAAATTGGCACTGTGAGGATACCATCTGTACTGGTTTGAAGCAGGAGTTCAATCATGTCTGTTTTGCCCCTCAAACAAGTAAAATCACAGTGAATAATGATAGTACCCTTGCATCATATAGATTTACTCTTAATGCCCTAGCCCAGTTCTGGTTTTGGGGAGTAGGGATGACGGTCTCTTCTTCTGTAGATACTTCAGGTGGGCTAGGGATATACAGCTATTCCTGCCTGTGGGTCCAGGTATGAGTCATTAAGGAGAAGAGGGTGGAATTGGACAGCCCAAAAGTGAGAGCTATGGCCAGAAGTCATTTAATCTCCCAAGCCTGGATGCCCTGTTGAAGGATATAAGATATTTGAGGAGACATGGCCTAAGAACAAGGACCTATAGGTCCTAGGAAGGGAATCAGCTAGAAAAACAAAGACCAGATATTGAATTTAAAATCCCCAAAAGGGAGAGGCAGAGTAGTAGGTAAATTCTGTATGGCTGACACTGCATCAGTAGTTCTCAACAAGTCAAAGGGTGAAGGAAAGAAATGAAACATTAGCTTGGAAGAAAACTAGAATTCAATCTATTTGTGGGTGACAATTGGACACTGTGACTTCCATTGAAATACAATTTCTTTCCCTAAAATCACCCTTATTTTGTTAAAGAGACTGAATATAAGTCCAGTTTCAATTTGGCCTGATTATTTGTATGAACACCAAAAGAATAGTAATAGATCATGTAAGCTCTTGTGTTTAACCAATTCCTTGATAATCACTGAAAAAACACCTTTGTTTACAAATAGATGGCATCAAAGATGCATAAAAAATGATGTACACATCTTTAGGAATGTAAAACAAAGCCATTTGTTTAAAAAATAAACTCTTTGTAACCGTATATGAGATTTTCCCTCCAAAAAACCAAATTGTTTTAAAACTATTCCATTCTCCGGAACAAATCATACTTGCACAATTTTTATGAATTGGTAATGAAATTTATGCCTCCTACTGAATAAATAATTATGCACAAACTGTACATGTACTTGTACTAACAGTTGTAAAGACAATTCTACTGATCACAGCAAGAAAATTTCCACCTAATAAATCGAGCAAATTTAAGTACCTGCTCAAGTGTCAAAATTTTAGGATCTAGTTTACATTTAAAAATTAGCCTAAGACTCCCAGTCAAGAGGGTGGCATAGGTAAAGGTGGTACTTGCATCTTCCCACAACCACACCAAAAATACACCCAAACTACAGAACAGCCATCATTTCAGAACAGACTAAAATCTAGCTGAATGGAAGTCCTACAACAGAAGATGTAAAGAAGCCACATGGAAACTGGTAGGA
>PVKM010049522.1:0-10932 GCA_004027735.1 Carollia perspicillata
ATTTTGATCTGTTCTTTTATTTGGGCCATATTTCTTTGTTACCTTTGTTAGGGGAGGAGCCGTAGGTATTCTCCAGGGTGGGGCAACCCACTTCTCTTCATGTGACACTCCGTGTGGGAGAAGTCAGAGAGGGAATATGCTGCTTGCTGGGCTGTTGGCCAGCTTTCAGTCACTTCCCTTAATTCCCACAAGTGGACTGTGCCCTTTCAGGTGCTGATTTCCAGGTGGGTGGGATTGTGTACATTGTAGGACCCTGTGGGTTTCTCCAGGGAACTCTCCCGTGAGGCTGGGAGTTTCTCCTGCCACCACAACCCCCACATGTTTTTGCAGCCAGAGATTTATTTCCCTGGGCTGGGCCCTGGGTTGTGTGGTCTTTCTTGATTTCCAGTTGTTCCTCCTGTTTTATCCACATGCAAATGTAGGACCACCTGGTCTGCCAGCCCCAGCTGCCCATTTCTCACCTCCTGCCAGTCTGAATAAATGTTTCTTCTTTAACTCCTTGGTTGTTGGACTTCTATACAGTTTGATTTTTCTGGCAGTTCTGATTATTTTTTGTTTTTAAATTTGTTGTTGTCATTCTTTGGTTGTGCAAGAAGACAAAGTGTATCTACCTATGCCTCTATCTTGTCCAAAGTCTGAAAGATATTTTTTTTTAGTATAGATTTTTTTTCAGTATTTTCAGGTGGTGTTGCCTTCTTAATTACATTGTTTTAGCAAGAAATCTGCTGCCACCCTTATCTTTTCCCTCTGTATGTTTCTCTAGTCACTTTTATGGTTTTTGTTTTTTTTTATTGTGATAAAATATACATAATATAAAGTTAACCTTTCTATTTTTAAATGTAGTTTTGTAACATTAAGTGAATTTACATTGTTGTGCAACTATCACCACAGTCCATCTCTAGAACATTTTCATCTCCCTCTACTGAAATGCTACCCATTAAGCACTAAATCTCCATTTCTACCTTCTCCAGCCACCTGCAACCATCACTCTACCTTGTTTCTATGTATGTTACTACTCTAGAAATCTCATGTGAGTAGAATCATATGTTATTTGTCTTACGTGACTGGCTTATTTCACCTACCATAATATCTCCAAAGTTCATCCTGGGCCAAAGCTACCTTTTTAAGGTTGAATAATACTTTTTGGATGTTGTGTTTTCATTCTTGTTTTAATTTGTAAATGTTTTGACCACGTTATTTAAATATTTTTCTGTCCCTATCATTCTCCAATATACATGTGCATTGTGCCCCTTTGAAGTTATCTCACAGTTCACTGATGTTTTCTATTTTTGAAATTATATTTTCAATCTTTGAATTTTTTAAACTTTGTTTCATTTCTTTTTTCTTTTTTTTATTGTTGTTCAAATACAGTTGGCTCCATTTTCCCTCCACAACTCCTTCCCGGTCCCTGTTCCCACTTCCCACCCTGGATCCTATGCTGTTTGGTTTTGTCTATGTCTCCTTTATATATGTTCCTTGGTGACTCTTCCCCTGTTTCCCCCCATTATCCTTCTCCCCCTCTGGCTACTGTCAGTTTGTTCTTTTTTTCAATGTCTCTGTTATATTTTGCTCACTTGTTCATTTTGTTGATAGGTTCCACTTATAGGTGAGATCATATAGTATTTGTCTCTCACTGCCTGGCTTATTTCTAAACTTTGTTTCATTTTAGATGGTGTCTACTATTGTCTTTATGTACATCAATCTTTTCTAGTGTAATGTCTGTCTATCCATTATATTTTGTTTTTTAACCCTAATGTTGTATTTTGCATTTATAGATGTTTTGTTTTTATATTTTATTCCATCTTCCATACCTCAATTTAACTTTTAGATCACATAGAATGCAATTATAATTGCTGTTTTAATGTCATCATCTGCTAATTCTAACTGTTGTATCAGTCCTGGGCATTTGCCCTCTTTTGCTTGATTGATTTATCTCCTTGTGATGTATTTCCTTGTCATTTGATATGTCTGGTTACTGACTGGAGGCCAGATGTTCTGATGTTTGACTTTGGAATACTGAATGTTTTTGCTTTCTAATCAATATTCTTGAGTTTTGTTCTGAAATACAATTTGGGTTCATGTAAATAATTTTATTCTTTTAGTTCTTACATTTAAGATTTGTTAGGCAAGATCATAGAATGTTTAGTGTAAGCCTAATTATTTCCCTCTTTGGAGTTAAGACACTTCTGGATAGACTACAAATGACCAGTGATTTTGGAGGTTTTGCAGACTGGCTGGTGGAAACAGACATCATTCCAGGGCTAAAGTGGGGACTAGATACTGTTACTTCTAATCCTTATGGGCCAGTCTTTCTCTAGTCCCACATACTTTCTAACCATGTAATGAATGATCAGGGTGTGCTAAATACTTGTTGAGTACCCAGCCAGTGCAGATTTCCATAATTTTCTGTGCAGATCTCTCTTCTCTAGTATTCTTCCCTGTGAATTCTATCTGTCCTAGTCTTTCTATACTCTTTAGCTATGTTTCCTTAACTCAGAGGTATGGTAAGCTCTACTAGGCTTTCCTCTCCCTATGTCATCCCTGGAAACTCTGTTAAGGCAGTAAGCTTGGTTATTCAAAGGGCACATCACATTGTTTTTTGTCTTTAAGAGAGTCTCTCATAAAAAAATGATTATCTGGCTGGGTATAAAAATGTTTAGATCCAACATTTTTTGTACTAAATATTTCTTTGAGTAGTGTTATATTGTCTTCTGTAAGAGAATGTTTCAAAGAAAATTCTAAATATACTTTTTCCAAGTTTAGATGCTTCTCTGTATATTTACTGTGAAGCATTATCTTTGCTTGCAAGTGTCCCATTTTAATAGGCAACCAATTTTAATTTCAATTCTCTTAACTTTTTCTTTTGACATAAACTGTCTACACCTTAACTAGTTTGCTGGTATTCTTGATAGTTTAGGTTTAGAGGTTATCTGTTTACTATGTAAGATGTTAATGTATTTCTTTTTCATCCCTCATTTACTAAAATTGGGGGATGAAATTAAGAATTACAAACAATTCTTATTTTCCTACATTTCTTATATTGTAACATTCCTAGTTATTTCAATGATAAGTATTTTATTGTGACTTTATAAACTCCATTTAGAGCTGACCCAGGTCTCTTTGATCTTCCTAGAATAAAATTTTTTTTTGCTTATATGCTTCTTTGTTTAGTTTTTTCAATGTACTTGTCACAAATTTGTTCATAATACTCCTCAAGTTGTATAAATACAGAGTGGGGAAAAAGTAGGTTTACAGTTGTTCGTATGGAAAATAATACAATGGTTAATAAATGAGAATACAAGAATAAACTCTGTTTTGTGTACTTATAACTGTCAACCTACTTTTGTCCCACTCTACATTTGCTTAATGCATTAAACTGATCACAAATGCTTCAATTTTAAATGTTCATGGAAACTTTTTTTTTTTGTAGAGATAGGGAAGGGAAGGAGAGGAACATTGATGTGAGAGAGAAATATTGATCGGTTGCCTGTCATACTCACTCACAAGGGACCCAACCCACAACCCAGGCATGTGCCCTGACCAAGAATCAAGCCAGAATTCTTTCACTCTTTGGGACGATGCCAAACCAACTGAGCCACACTGGTCAGGGCTGTTCCTGGAAACTTTACATGTGCTCTAATCAAGCTGGCCCACTTTAAGATGTGCTGCATGTCTGTGATACTGGAGGTCTCTTTTGTTAAAAAATCTTGATTTCTTGCATTCTGTATCTTTTGTTGTTTATTTTTTTATTTTTGTGTAGAATATTTTTCAGTGCTTTTTTAAAGTAACAGTACACTGAAAGTAATATTTCTAAGCTTTTTATTTATTTACTGTATTCAGCTGCACATGGATAATTCGTTCAGATCAAGAATTCTAGGTTGGAAATAATTGCTGTACTAACTAGAGGGCAGACTTGCTGTGGAGAAGTCTGATAGCATAATTTTCATAGTATTTTGCATGAAGCCTATTTTTATTTTTTTTCCTCTAAAGCTTTTTGGCTTAGCTCTTTGTTCCAAATACAATATTCTAAAATGTCATAGAGATATCTTATCATGAGTTATTCTCATCCATGGTTTTGGGCATTCATTCAGTGATTTTTTTCTTTTACAAACTCATGTTTTTCTACTTTGAAGCATTAAAAAAAATATTGTACTTCCATCATGGTTTTCTCTCCTCTTTTATGTTATTCCTTATTTTGGAAATTTGTTGCTTTTTATTTTAGACTTTCTGTATTTATCTGTTAATTTTTTTGTACTTTCTTATTTCTCATCTTGGTCTTCTTGCTTTCTTTTTTACAAAATACTGTACATTCAACCTCATAATCCAACCCTTCTAAGTTTTTTATTTCTATATTTTTCTAATATCCAATGTATATTATCCATTTTAATGTTTTTAATAGAATTCTTTTTATAAAATGGATGCATTATTCTACCTTTCTGAAAATATTAATAAAATATTTTAAATTATTCAGTAATTTTGATGAATGATCGGTTTTACTTTATTGTTTTTGTTTGTCTGTTTATATGTTTGCATGGTCTCTGTCTTTTATTTCAGAACATTTTTCTGGAGACCTAATTGAAATCTGTGTGTGCGTAGATAGTGTTGGTCAGTGCTTGCTTATAGTGTAGGGCAACCTAGCCAGGCTCATTCACTGAGGAATCCTCATGGTCCTCATTTTAATTCTGATCTCGTCTTTTGATCTGCAGGGAAGGGTCACATTTTTCAAAGAACATTTTAGTGTCTGGACTGAAAGGTGTAAGCCTCATTGTGTGCATTCTAGAAGCCAAAAAGAGGACAAATAATGAATATATTGGGATACTAGGTGAAGAGTTTAACTTAAATTTCTGTGTGTGTGTGTGCGCGCGCGCGTGTGTGTGTGTGTGTGTGTGGTCCCATTGCCTTTAACTTTGCTGGATATCTGTTTTCTCAAAGAAGAAGGGAGGGAGGAAGGGAAGGAGGAATTATAAAAAAATCCTCAGATTTTCAAAATCAGAAATCTGGTAAAAATGGGCCCATATACATGCTTAACAACATTTAAGTAGTACTGATTAATGTCTGTCACTTTCAACATAGCCTATATTGGAGAGCTTCCCAGTCTTACCATACTCTATTACCTCTGGAAATCTTGGTATAATTATATTAGTCCCCACAGATACTGAAGTTTATCCAGTCCAGGTGGACTACTGAATTGTCACATATATATATATAATATAACATGAATATTTTTCATTTGGTTACTACCATTAAATAAGTACTGTATATTATATTCTTCCTCAGATTCTTCCAGTGTTTTCTTGCTTTTGTTCTGCAGACATTCTTATGTATTCCTAGTTGCTAATTTTTAGTCTTACTTATTTTTTAAAACAAAGCTTTGTAAACTCAGTGTCCATCTATAGGCTGGTTTCCTTGGTTCTTTTCATTATTACTTGGGAGATCCTAGGATTTCTTACTTTGTATAGGGTTGGAGGACATAGTGATGAGCATTATTTTTTATCCAGTTTCTTATACCCAACAGACTCTACTTGCCAACTTTTTCCTCATTCTGAGATCTTCTCATGCACCAATTTGCTCTCTGATACTCTGGACTGAGGTCCATGAAAAAGCATAAATTTCAAAATACACTTATAGGAATCTTCCTTTTTGCTCCCACCTAAAGTGCTTTATGTCTAGGAATAATACTTATGAGGATTAATGTGTCCATGTCCACCACACTTTCTTCTGATTTCTTTCTGAAAGTTTCAGTCTTTAATGGCTGAAAAGTGTGAATAAGGAAAATGGCCAATGAGATTGCGAACATGATCTGGTCACTTTTTCATGTTTCTCCTTCATAGTAGGAGGAATAATAGCTGAGTGGTTTTCTATATAAAATATCAAGAATATGTTAAGGGGATATTTAACATGCAAAATAAAACAAACACTTTCTTTCTTTCTACCTTTTTTCATGTTGTTGAGGTTACTTGGTTTTATAAGCATGAGGTAGACACTTTGCTTTTCTCTGTATCGCTTTCAGGAGTTAGTAAAATTTTCTTTGAAATTCTGAAAACATTTTTTGTCTTCTCAACTTTGGTAGTACATACTTTTATGTATTTATTTATGTAGTTTGTTTATACATTTACCTATTGCTAATTCTTCATAGGTACAGTAAAATATTAGAATACATGTGTCTGAAGCTAACTAATAAGCCCTTTAACATATATTTATATCTCTATATGCACATATTTTATGTTGTCAAGATGGTTTATTATTTCATCATTGGTCATAATTTACCTGCATGTACCCATGATTAGAATTGTATGTAAATAGAATATACCTACCAAAAATACAATTTTAACCTAGTCTCCAGTAATTAATTCCTATTATTCTTTTTCTATAATTATTTGACATCTTCAATTGTATAAAGTGTATATGTATATATTATTTAAGGCACTGTTTCTCTTTTGCACATTTAGGACTAAAAGGTAGTATTTAAAATTAAAATAACAGTATTGTGATCAGAATATTTCCTAATTTAGGATCTGAGCACGAAGAGGAATGGAATTCACTTAAAGAATGACTTGGGAGGTTTGTGAGCTTTGTGTTAGAACCTTCTGCTGATGGGTTTATGATGTCCCAGGAAAAACCTTGCAGAGATTAATAAGGGATGATCCCTGGCAGCTATTTTGAAAGAAATGATTTTACTTATTTACATTCAAAAGAACCAAGTCATTAGCAAACAGAAGTAGGAGTCAGCCCTTCCTTGTGTTTAAATGTCTATATTCCAGTGTCATTTACTAAAATGACCATTAACATGGAACTGGGCAAAAAAAATTGTTATGTAACCATAGAGATAAGAAGTATATTTGGCAAATTTCCTTTGTTCCTTTTAGATGAATATTTTAAGGAATACTTTCATTTTTCAAGAGAAAAGTAGCTATGATGAACAGCTACCAGGGAATGGAAACTGAGTGCTTAATTTCTCTCTGAAACATTAAAGTCACAAACCAACATGTGTTTATTCCATTCCTGTGTGTCCATTTGTGAAAATCTATATTTTCTGACTTTACCTGTATTGTTTTTACAGTTAAAATACAAATGCTTCAATTTATCTTTTAAAATCTTGGGCAAGGACAGAAAGTTCTATTTGGTAAGAGAGGAGAGCATGGCTCCTCATAAGAAATACAGTGTTTTCAGTATCACTTGAAGGTAGGTAGGGCCCTGGCACTAAATTCAGTCCAGTTATTTAAAATTTGCTGGGCATGTCTTCAGAAAGAAAACATTCATTATCCTCATTCCTTGCTCCTTTTTGCTTATTGAAATGAAGAATGGTTGGAATTCAAAATTCTGCCTGGACCGGGTGATGGAAGGCATGTGTTATGTGTTGATGGCTGTGGACCACAAAGTGCAAATGACACGTTGACTCATGAGTGTTTATCTTTACATTTTATTTATATATGAGAAACATAAATTTGTCTGTTTTTTCATTTTATTTTTGTCACTTGGATCCAAAACTATTTCTGACCAATGTAAGTTCTTTTCAGCCTTCCTGCAATTTTCAAACTATCTTATTCTTTTTACAAATGTTCAGCTATATTAGATGTTCAGTGTTCTTTTAGAAAGTATTATGCCTTTTCACGTTTGACCTTTTGTTCATTCTACTCTTTCTGAACAGTACAAAATGTTCCCTGGTCTATCTGTTTGAAATTATCTTCTCCTCAAGCTTTAGCTTTCTTAGATCACCCTGGGATGATCTTTCTCTAAATTCCTATAATATCATTTATTCTATGGAATTTCCATATACATATTAGACAATAAGGTTCTTGAAGAAGAGAACCAGTTCATTTTAGACAATGTAACTGACCATCTGTTGTGTCAGGCATTGTGCTAGAGATGATTGAGTTTGGAAGGATGATAGGGAAAGTGCCCTTGCCCACAAAGATTTCATAATTCAGTGGAAAAAAAAAGGTACTTATACAAGCAATAATAAAACATGAACATGGTAAAATGAAGGACACATTGTAAAATTACAAACGAGAAAGTGATTAATTCTTTTGAGGACAGAATGGAAAATGATTTCTCCAAGAAGACAATATTTAGGCTGACCTCAAAAGATTAATATGCATTTATTGAGGAGGCCACATTAGAGGAAATGGATGAGAAAGGCCAAAGTGGAAAAACAGCCCCTGGACCTTGAGAGAGCTCTGGATAACCAGCTGGGCCAGGTGTTGACTTTGTGGTGAAGACTGCGGGGAGAAATTAATGCCACCATTCATTGGAAAAGGGAGCATGGAAAATGCATATCAGCACAAGACATAGGAACAAATGCTTATCAATGTGACACTGACGTACTTCTATTTTCATAGAAGAGGAAATATCTGATGAAGTTGGGGAATAATTTGAATTGGGGACAATTTATACGGACAAGCTGCCAGGCATGTGTCTAACACATTGGTCACTGTGGCAACAGATGAAATTGAGACCAGTGAGATTGATCATTGTCAAAGATATTTTGAATGAAACATAACGAAGAAGAAACACTGCCTAGTCTAACCTCCGTTTTCTTGGTAAAGTTGGAGACATTCTCAGTTTCTAAAAGAAAGTTGCTGTGTAATTGTGGACTCCGAGGTTAAGACCAGCAGCTGAGCAAAATTAGAAGAAGAAAACAATAGAGAGAAATGGAGGGGTTAGTGTGAGTGGTAGTTAAAGGGAAAGGCCAGGGTATTCATGCCTATATTAAAATAGAGACCAAGAGCAGCCTTGAGGAACTGAAAAAAAAAAAGCAGTAGTTTAGAAACTAGAGATTTCTTTAGAGCAAATGTGGTGGGAATATTATTACACTTCCTTGCTTTACTTCATGATGCAAAACGAAATGCTCCCCATTTAAGTGAGCCCTCATATATGCTTATTGCATTAATACACTAAAATTCACCCTAAATTATCTTGCTATTCTTATATTTTTATTTAAACTTAGTGCATTCTTAGGGAAGAAAACATGAAAGAAGTCTTTTCCATAGAAGAGCTGTGGGGTGCAGTGGCACAGGGCAGATTTATCTCCATTTGTGGGTGTGCAGTAAGACCTCATGGGCTAAATTTCCTCCACGTAACCCTCACTGTAGCTTTTTACTAAGTTTTATAGGGTTGACTGTAATCTTTCTTTAGCTATTTTTTTATAAATTAGATTTTTTTGACTTATTTTGTGAACAAAGATGAGCTATACAGAAGAAAACATAGATATGGAGAAGTATACAGTGTAAGTTCTCCATTAGATAAACAGCCCAGAAGCCCACATTTGTCACCATATGTGAGGCTTCTTATTAGAAAATATCTAGAATATATAGAAAGGACTATTTAAAGGATTGTGTAGCTAGGAGTGGGAGGGAGGGGTATTTCCCATAGCTGCCTTTTGAAGTAGTAAACATCTTTTATGTCAGTTAATAATGGTTTGGATAGGTTTGAAAAACTTTATGTCAGGTATCCCAAAAGAAGGAATATAAGTTTGGTGAACTCTTTCATTCATTTGAATTTTAAATCAACAGTCACTGTATCTTAAAGCAGCTTACTTGATTCATTTAAGCTTTTGGTCATAGTAAGGATAAAATTCCCAGGTCTACTATTGTTCCACATGTGATGTGGAAGATTAACATACACTATTGTATTCTTCTACCTAAGACACACAGCAAACCAGAGAGAAAGAGAGGGAAAGAGAGAAAGAAAGTCTCCTTTGTGCTGCTATGAACACTGGGGTGCATAGGTTCTTTTGAATTGGTGTTTCAGAATTCTTGGGGTATAGTTCCAGCATTGGAATTGCCAGGTCAAAAAGTAGTTCCATTTTTAGTTTTCAGAGGAATTCCACACTGTTTTCCACAGCGGCTGCACAAGTCTGTATTCCCACCAACAGTGCACTAGGGTTTTCTTTTCTCCACATCCTCGCCTGCACTTGTTGTTTGTTGATTTGGTTATGATGGCCATTCTGACTGGTGTGAAGTGGTATCTCATTGTGGTTTTAATTTGCATCTCTCTGATGGCTAATGATGCTGAGCATCCTTTCATATGCCTGTGGACCCTCTGTATGTTCTCCTTGGAGAAGTGTCTATTCAGTTTCTTTACCCATTTTTTAAAGACTTTATTTATTTTTCTTTAGAGGGGAAGGGAAGGAGAGAGGGAGAGAAATATCAATGTATGGTTGCCTCTCATGCATCCCCCACTGGGAACTGGCCTGCAACACAGGCATGTACCCTGACTGGGAACTGAACCGTGATCGTTTGGTTCGCAGGCCCACACTCAATCCACTGAGCTACGCCAGCCAGGGCACTGTACCCATTTTTTAATTGGATTGTTTGTATTCTTGAAGTGGAGTCATGTGAGTTCTTTACATATTTTGGAGATGGAACCCTTGTCTGAAGTATAATTTGCAAATATATTTTCCTATATGGTTGGTTCTCTTTTCATTTTGTTGATGTTTTCTGTAGCTGTGCAGAAGCTTATTTTGAAAAAAAAACAACTGTGGTACATTTACACAGTGGAATACTATATAGGCAATAGAAAGAAAGAAGAGGCACCTACCCTTTGGGACAGCATGGATGGAACTGGAGAGCCTTGTGCTAAGTGAAATAAGCTAGGCGGTAAAAGACAAATACCATATGATCTCACCTATAACTGTAATCTAATCAACCAAACAAATAAGCAAGTAAAACATAACCAGAGACATTGAAATTAAGAATAAACTGACAGTAACCAGAGGGGAGGTGGGAGGGAATAATGGGAGGAAAAGGGGGAAGGGCATCAAGGAACATGTGTAAAGGCCACATGAGCAAAGCCAGAGGAGGGTAGAATTGAGGGTGGGAGGTGGGGATAACTGGGGTAGGGAAGAGTGATGGGGGGAAATGGAGACAACTGTACTTGAACAACAATAAAAAGAGGGGACAATAGTCTTCTATTTTCCCTCTTTATAATGAA
>PVKM010049523.1:0-10932 GCA_004027735.1 Carollia perspicillata
CTGAAACTCAGAATAGTACCCTAAAATTTCCTTTGACATTCATTATTTAATCACTATTTTTTAAAAATTATTTATTGAAGCACTCTCTGATATTCACTGTTTTAAAAAATCTTACAGGCCCTCATCTCTACTAGGTATTAGTTTATCGTGAGCTTTATACTTACACAGTACTTGAGATCTGAGATGTTTACGTTGACCCCAGTTGATCTCTTCAGATTCTCATCGTGAGACACAACCACCTGCTCATCTTTTGTGATGTGGCAGTCCAATTCCAGCATATCAGTTCCAATTGTAACCGCACTGAAGAAACACAAAGAATAATGACGTTCTTAAACGCTGAGGTTACATGTATCAGATGTAAAATTCAGAATTATAAATCAAACATCAAAAAAATCTCATAATGCTAAAATTTCTAAACACTGTCATCTATTATGATTTACTAATGTGAGAATATTTTAAGTGAACTTAGAATAAGGAATCAAGTGGCCTCCTTTCTATAACCAGCTACCCTCTTTCTATTACCCACATAATGGAAAGAACACTGGATCAGAAGTTACGAGATCTGGGAGTCGGTTCCTGCTTTTCTACTAGCTTGCTGTGTAACACTGGGCAAGTAAATGCCCCCTCCGGGACTACATTTCTATTAAATGAAAGAAGTGAAAAACAAGAAAAGGATGCCAGCTCTTGCCACTTTAGTTCAATAGAGTATTAGGAATTCTAGTTCTTTCCGACACCTTTCTGTGCCACCATAATGGCGTACATGAATGTCCTGACAGATGCTCTCAAGAGTATCAACAACATCAAAAAGAGAGGCAAACGCCAGGTTCTTATCAGGCCGTGCACCAAAGTCATCGTCTGGTTTCTGTGATAACGAAGCATGCTTCCATTGGGGAATTTGAAATGACTGACCACAGGGCTGGAAAAATTGTTGTGAACTGTACAGGCAGATTGAACAAGTGTAGAGTAATCAGCTCCAGATTTGATGTGCAGCTCCAAAATCTAGGAAAATGGCAGAACTACGTGCTTCTGTCCTGTCGGTTTGGTTTCCCTGTACTGACAACCTCAGCAGCACCAAGGACCATGAAGAAGGAAGACAAAAACACACAGGAGGGGAAATCCTGGGATTCTTTTTCTAGACATATAATACATATGTGCAAATAAAATGCCTTAGAGGGCAAAAAAAAAAAAAAAGGAAAAGAAAAGAAAAGAAAGAAATTCTAGGCAGCTCTGGCTGGTGTGGCTCAGTGGACTGAGTGCCAGCCTGCAAACTGAAAGGTTGCTGGCTCCCAGTCAGGGCACATGCCTGGGTTGTGGGCCAGGCCCCCAGTTGGGATCATGCGAGAGGCATCAGATTGATGCTTCTCTCTTTCTTCCTCCCTTCCTTTCTCTCTAAAAATACATAAATAAAATAAAATAAAAAAAGAAATGCTAGCCAGAGCTCTTAAGGAGGGGAAAAAAAGGGGGAGTCCATATTAGAAAGGGTATCATAAGACAATTCCATTTATGATAGCATCAAAAGAATAAAGAACTTAGAAATTAACAAGGAGGTAAAAGACTTGTACAATGTAAACTATAGAACATTACTGAAAGAAATTAAAAAGGAGATACAAGATGGAAAAACATCCCGTGTTCATGAACTGGAGTACTTAACACTGTTACATGTAAATGTTACACTGATCTACAGATTCAGTGCAATTCCCCTCAAAATCCCAATGATGTCTTTGAAAAAATAAAAAAATTCAGCCTAAAATTTATATGGCAACTCAAGAAACCCCAAACAGTCAAAACAATCTTGGAAAAAAAAAAAGAACAGAGGTAGAAGACTCACACTTTGTGATTTTAAAACTTACTACAAAGCTATAGCTTAGTGTAAGCCCTTACTTTTTTTCTTGTAATGCAAGTAACTGACTTAAGCCTTGATTGCCAAGGCTTCCACTTCAAAAACATGTGCAAAAGCATTATGTCTAAAAACAACGTATATGCCTTAATTAAAAAATACTTTTCAAAATGCTAACCATCATCTGAATCTTCAGTGAATCACAATCTTTTTGGTGGTGGAGGGTCATTCTTCAATGTCGATGGCTGCTGACTGACCAGGTGGTCACTGCTGAAGGTTAGGGTGAGTGCGGCAATTTCTTAAAATAAGACATCAGTGAAGTGTGCCACATAGGCTGACTTTCCTTTCACAAATGATTTCTCTGTAGCATGTGATGTTGTTTGATAGCGTTTGATTCATTGCAGGAAGTCTTTCAAAATTGGAATCAATCCTCTCAAACCCTGCCGTTACTAAGTTTATGTAATATTCTAAATTCTCTGTTGTCCTTTCAACTACCTCAACAGCATCTTCACCAGGAGTAGGTTCTTCCTACATTAGATTGTATGCATATCAGAGCAGTATTGTAGGGAACATTTAAAAACATTCAGATGAAAATATTTAACTGTAATCCTACAATGATAACACTATTTTAATTATTCTCCATTTTTTTCAGTTTAGGGTTTATTAAATTCCATCTCAACAAACCACTTTCTTCGCTCATCCATTAGAAGCAACTCATCATACATTAATGTTTTATCATGAGACTGCAGCAATTCAGCCGTGTTTTTAGGCTCCACGTCCAATTCTAGTTCCTTTGCTATTTCCACCACATCTGGAGTTACTTCCTCCACTAAAGTCTTGAACCCCTCAAAGTCATCCACAATGAAATGAACCAACTCCTCCAAACTCTTACTAATGTTGATATTTTGACCTCTTCCCATGTGTTGCAAATGTTCTTAACATCTAGAATGGTGAATCTTTTCTAGAAGGTTTTCAATTTACTTTGCCCAGATCCATCAGCAGAATCATTACCTAAGGCAGCTATAACCTTACAAAATATTTGTTAAGTAATAAGACTTGATGGTTGAAATTACTCCTTAATCTATGAGCTGCAGAATGGATGTCATGTTAGCAGTGTTAGCAGGCACGAAAACATTAGTCAGTCTCATTGTACATCTCCATCAGAGCTCTTGGGTGACCAGGTATATTGTCGGGATGAGCAATGAATTTTGAAAGGAATCTTTCTTTTCCTTAGCAGTAAGTCTCAACAGTGGATATAAAATATTCAGTAAACCATGCCATAAGCAGATATACTGTCATCCAGGATTTATAGTTCCATTATTAGAGCACAAGCACAGTTGATTTAGCATAATTCTTTAGGGCCCTAGGATTTTCAAAATGCTAAATGAGCACTGGCCTCTACTTAAAGTCACCAGCTGCATTAGCGCCTAAAAAGAGAGTCAGCCTGTCCTTTGACGCTTTGAAGCCAGGCATTGATTTCTCCTCTCTATGAAGGTCCTAGGTAGCATCTTCTTCCAGTACAGGCCTGTTTCATCTACATTGCTAATCTGCTCAGTGTAGCCCCCGTCATTAATTATCTTACCTAGATCTTCCGGATAACTTGCTGCAGCTTCTACATCAGCACTGCTGCTTCACCTTGCACTTCCATGTTATAGAAACAGCTTATTTTCTCAAACCTCAGAAACCAACCTCTGCTAGCTTCAAACTTTTCCTCTGCAGCTTCCTCACTTCTCTCAGCCTTAAATGCAGAGTTGGGGCCTTGCTCTGGGTTAGCCTTTGGCTCAAGGGAATGTTGTGACTGGTTTGGTCTTCTATCTAGACCACTAAAACTTTCTCCGTATCACCAATCAGGTTGTTTTGCTTTCTTATCATTCATGTGTTCTTTGGAGTAGCACTTTTAATTTCCTTTGCTTTTACAACTTGGCTAGTTGTTTATAGCAAGAGAACTAGCTTTCAGCCTGTCTCCACTTTCAATGTGCCTTCCTCACTAAGCTTAATTCTCCTAGCTTTTGATTTAAACGGAGAGGAATGCAACTCTTCCCTTTACTTGAACACGTAGAGGCTGTTGTAAGGTCATCAACTGGCCCAATTTCAATATTGTTGTATCTCTGGGAATAAGGGGGCCTGAAAATGGAGTGAGACGGGGAATACCCATGGAGCAGGAGGGACACACACAGCATTTATTAAGTGCACTGTCTCACATGGGTGTGGTTCATGGCACCCTAAAACAACTGCAATAGTTAAAATCAAAGATCACTGATCAAAGGTCATCTTAAGAATTATAACAGTAATAAAAATGTTTGAAATAATGCAAGAATTACAAAAATATGATATAGAAACACAAAATGTTGGAAAAATGGAGCCAATTGGCTTGCTCAATGCAAGGTTACCACAAAGCTTCAATTTGTAAAAAACAAAACAAAACGAAACGAAATGCAGTATCTGTGAAGGACAAAAAAGCGAAACACAATGAGGTACGCCTGCATAAACTTTTATAATGGAAAAATAAGAATGCTTACATTATGAATACATTTTGTCAAAAAATGAATTATTGAATGAACTACAGCAGGAATATGACCTAAGAAAAACTGAACAACCTTTTAAATACATAAGCACTCATGATTCCTATTTTGACTGTGAATCTCCCAAATGGGGTGAATGCATCTTCTGGTATATAGTACTTAAACCTAAAACACATAATATTGAAATATTATATAACAACTAAAGAATCAAGTTTTAACAATTAAGTAAGTTTCTTCATGTTTCTCAAAAAAGCGGTAATTCACTGGTTAAAAAGAAAGAATGAAATTATCAGAAATGCAAGCATCCAATCGTGAGTTGGACTGGATGACTTTTAAGATTGTTGGCCATCCCAGATCTAATGATTTTATCTTCTTCCCCATTTTTCCTTATTTCCCTGCTCCTAATAATCCACCCCCTACCAGCGTCTCATTTCAAAAGACCCAACGGCTACTTGCTGCCTTGTGCCAAAGTCTCACACTGCTCCCTTACTCCTCTTTAAGTAGCCCTCCCCATCCGTGTCCCGATTACCAGTTTTTAAAGGAAACAAACCAATCAGCCTGGTTCCTTAATGTAATTCTTACTAAGATGTAAATAATGAAGTCATTAACTTTAACTGACCTCTTCTAAAGGATATCCACCTTTAAAAGAAAATGTTTGCCAATGTGTCTTTGTCGGAGTCAGAAATATGTAAAAATGAAATCCAAAGAGGAATAAGCAAACAAAAACAGTTTTTAGGTTGGTGAAATTCTTTTTCTGTATTTTTTAATTTCCTTAAATATTGTTGTTATACTGTTTAATTTTTAAAAAATAAATCTGTAGAAACTGTAAGTAACATATATAGCTGACGAACAGTTCTGAAATAAATTGTGTCTTTTATAAAAATGGTACTACTGATCTTTGGTCATGAACATGTCTTACTTTCTTTTTCCTTTCTTTACTTTCTTTCTTTTTTTGCATGAGT
The DNA here is from genome assembly GCA_004027735.1 of Carollia perspicillata. Lineage (NCBI taxonomy): Eukaryota > Metazoa > Chordata > Mammalia > Chiroptera > Phyllostomidae > Carollia > Carollia perspicillata. The sequence continues at coordinate 5,322 of PVKM010049523.1, forward strand.
GTGTGAAGGGAGGGGAAGAGCAGGGGTTATCTGTATTTCCCTGTATTTAAAAAAAATTAAGTGGGGAGGTTAGAGGGTGGAGGGATTGAGCAAAAAAGAAAAAGGACTCATGGACACAGACAACAGTGTGGTGGTTGCTGGGGGGAGGAGCTATAAGGGGACTTAATGGTCATGGAAAGAAATATAATAAAGAGTATATATTTAAAAAATAAGCAGTGGCTGGTGTAGCTCAGTGGACTGAGCGCGGGCCTGTGAACCAAGCCACCACGGTTCGATTCCCAGTCAGAGCACATGCCTGGGTTGCAGGCCAGTTCCCAGCAGGGGATGTGCAAGAGGCAACCATACACTGATATTTCTCTCCCTCTCTCCTTCCCTTCCCTTCCCTTCTAAAGACAAATAAATAAAATCTTAAAAACAAAAACAATAAAAAAATAAAAACAGAAACTACATGAACAAATAATTTTAAAAATTATACTTATTATTACCTAGGAAATTTTTCTAAGTACAAAATGAGCCTTTAGCTGAAATACTGGCTAGTTTTTTTTAAATGTTTGAGAGTTATATGCAAAACATTATTTATTGTATGCTTACCTCTTATGAACAAGCTAATAAATAAAAATTTAGAGCAATAGTAAGTGCATCTAGGACAATTTATAAATTATCCTAATAAAATTGTCCTTAATTTGATACACAAATAGCTAGAACATAGCAAGAAAAGAATTCATCACTTTTGCCTTCAAATTTTTCCATAACTAACAATATGCACTACTTCAATTGAAACACCAGACATTTTGTAGCTACATTTCTGACAAGCTGAAGGCAAACCCTGAAAAAAATGAGGGAGCCACGACTCAAATTTCCAGATAAAGAAATTAAAACTCTAGCTTTAAAAGAAGATGTGAAATTACTTGAAACTCCACAGAATGCATACAATTTATAACAGGAATTCACAGTAAGGAATTTATTTGAATTTCATTTCCTGCTCATAACATTGAGGTTGTATTATTATTCCCATTCCATTGATGAGATCATTACTATTATATTAATTAGACAGTCTAAAAAATTTATCATGAGAATCAGGTTGCTGATTAATTACTTTGACTGTCTGCCAACTTTTACTTCTAGCTATTGCTAATACGATTTGTTTTTTTCTCTTACCATTCAAATTAACACCACAGGGATCAAATTGTCCTCTGGGTATTTACAAAGGCAGCCTGGTTTAATAACCTAGTTTTATTAGCTCTTAAGAACCAGACTTTACATATCAAGGACTTAGTGACTCTGTGTGTGCGGGTAGTATAATTCCTTAGATTCTGGCTCTGTTTATTATGGATGGGGTCCCATCTCCTTCATCTGTCTTCTGCTAATATTCTGCTTTGTTCTGAGTGTCCTGTTCTGCATATCTCATTAGTGAGCAACTAGGAAGAGCCTGTCAGCACCAGAGCTAGCTGTTAGAGATTGAGAGATCAATAAGGCAAGATTCTTGTTTCCAAAAATTTACTGAAGAGCCACATACAGAATTTTCTATAAATCGCGAGACACGATTATTTCTTTGTCAGTCCTAGTTACTTCTTTAGCTCCACTATAATATAATGAATTCATGTTCCGTATATTCTTAAAGTCCTTTCAATTTCCCAGACATACCTGGTCCACAGATCCTCACATCTTAATCTCAGACATTTCACAGTTTTCCTCTCGACCACATTATAGCTCACCTAGTCCTGGTATCTCTTCAGTTTTATGGTTACTGTTAACCAGGTCTCCCACACCAGCTGTTTATACCTCCTCCTGTATCTTCTCATCTTCCGTTCCATGTCACGGTACACGGCGTGCTTTGCCAACTGTGCAACCAAATGTGTGTGTGGAAACATACATGTGAAATACACACGTTCAGCTATAGCTAGCTAGCTAAATATGTAACCTCAGTAGAGAAAATAAAGTAATTTAAATTATTCTGTTTCACAGTCTGTGATAGGAGAAAAGAGACTGCATTTTAAAGCTGTAAGAGACTTTTGAGATTATAGTAAAAAGGCATCATATTATAGAAGAGGAAAAGCAAGCTATGACAAATCCAGGGGGACAGGACTTAGATGAAACTAAAATGTGGAGAAGCAGCACTTTTCAACCTGATAACAGGAAAAAATAATCTCTAAGGTGTCTTGGAATGATGAGAAGCAGAACAAAAACATAAGCCAAATTCTCCTAATGACTTAGCTATCTTTATATACACAAAAATGGCTTAAACATTATGTATGAAAATCAATATGGATAGGTAACGTCTTTCATGGGGTTTAACTTGTCACATTCCCTGTTTTAGGCCAGATTACAGGCTCAGGTCTACACAAGAATTACTAAGCAGACACATAATCCTATTCATAAATAGCAGCTGGTATAACAGTTGTTTCATTTTCTCCTTTTCTCTTCCTCTCCAAGACTAATTAGCATTACATACAGTGCGTTCTTTGTTACAAATGTCTTTTTTCGACTTTGGAACTATAGTATTTTTTGATTCCCCGAAACTCGGGTCTAGTATTTTCCCCATCATGGGGAAGCCAAACACTATTTGTAACACTTCAGACTAACTACATAAAAAAGCAACTTTAATAAAATAGAAACAACCATCACAGGTGGATGCTACCTGTATGCTATCTTCACTTTGTGAGCCATCATCACTTTAAAGATAAACTGTAAAAGGAAAGTACAGTCTTATATACTTACTGCTGAAAGGCTGCCATTGTATTCTCCAAATTCTCTCCAGCACCTGTAAAAACATTAAATTTAAACTTCATTTACTTAGATGCTTAGATTTTAATTTTTCATAAATTCATTTTAAGATACACCTTGTGAATCTTGATGTTTAGATATTATTTAGACATTACATGTGTTTTAAAGAGCATAGTGGTACTTTGATCATTTGAGCTACACCAGGAAGAATCAAAGATCAAAACACAGCCACAACATCACAGGAGGGTTAGAAGAACCTACACATAATTTTTGAACAATAATATCTGGACTACGGCCACACCACCCTGGACGTGCCCAATCTCGTCTGATCTCGGAAGCTAAGCAGGGTCAGGCATGGTTACTACTTGGATGGGAGACCATAACATCTGCTTGTCACAGGAAAGACGGAAGAGGACTTGGTACCGCCTCACACAGAGTTAAACTGTCCCTCCTACGTGTCCCCGTAGTCTCTTATGTATCTCTCTACTAAGGCATTTATCGTATTAGAGCATAAATTATTTACTTCCTCTCTCCTTCTTTTGCCATGAATTACTTAAAATTTTTAAGAGATCGTGTTTTAATTACCTTGGCTGAAGGCAGAATGGTGCGGAGTGGAGAGTGGGGCTCTGGAGTTAGGATCTCGGCTCTAAAATCTATCTGATGTTTTTGTGTCGTCTGGGAAAGTTACCGAATCTCTCCGTTAGGCTGGGCCTCCTTATCTATACGTAAAAATGAGGATAATGATGGTACCCATCTCACTGGACTGGCATAATTAAGTGAATTAACATGATAAGTGCCATGCCACCAATTCAAAAAGTGATAGCTTTTTACTTTTCAACATTTGTGAAGTTAGGGTGCATTTCACAATGGATGGTAAACAGTATAATTGGCAACTTTTAGCATTACATAAAAATTTGTGTATCTTATAGCTGATGGCATTAGATATTCAATTTAATAGTGAATATTCAGTAAAAGCAAAGAATTATTATTACTAATACCATTATTATAGTAACTGGTGTTTGGTGAACGCCTGTTGCTAAAGTCATGAATAATACTGTGATGACAAAAAGGACACAGATAAAAAGTAACTAATTAATATTATCTAGTATTATATACTACGTAAAATCTACTAGCATAATATGCTGGCCATAAGTTTTAAAATACTTTTGAACTAAAAGACTTCAGCATTACTAAATAATTAATGAAAAGCGCGGGGAAAATACTTTGGAAATATGTTTCCAAATACTTTGAAAAACAGCCACTTTCTTCTAAGCAAAAAGAGGCACTTCAAGTTTAGGGTGTTGTTTAAATACTAGCATTAAAATGTTTTATATACAATATCATCTGCACATAGTTGCAAGAGTATTAAATGCTCTTATTCTTTTATATTATTACACTGTATTTTGACAACCTAATTAATAATCAACAGAAACTCAAGGTAAGAAGAAACAAATACATTAACCTAATATTCTAACATCAGCCTAGTAGAAAGGGACCCACACCCGTGAAAAAAGGCCACTTTGATTTTTACGTTCACTTTAGTTAATACAGAGTTGGTGCACAAGAGAAAACAGGTGAAGCAAATATGGATATTGCAGGTTTTCTTCAAAAGTAAGCACTGTTTTGAGGTTAAATGACTTTTAACAATCTAGTTGCTGCCTATTTTGGTCAAAAACTATGGACATATGTTATGTTCAGATAGCCAATATTTCAAGAACAAAGCACGCTAGAATGATATCAAAAAGCGGACTAAAATGGCATCAAAAGGCTAAGTTGAACTACTGACTGCTTATTGTGCAAAAAACAGGGAAGTTAAAAGGACACGCAGTCCATTTGAAGGAGCTGTCACCAGCCACAGCTGAGCAATGTTAGCATCCGACTAATGACAGCAAGAGATTCTTAAACCGTAGAGTGGAGTAGGAAAGTCCCAGTCCATTTTAATCAATGAGAGTTCGATGAGGAATGCGTTTCAACATACCTCCCCACAAAAACACTTACTAATTACAAAGAGTAAAGGAGTAACTTCACAATGGAAACGTCTCTCAGAAAACACTTTAACCAAGTGACCAAAGCCGACCTCATTAGAACCTTCGAGTGGCCGTGTCCTTTTCATTCCCTGGCTTTTTGGCACAAGAAGCAGTGAGTGGTTTAACGTAACAAATCAAATTAGTAACAGTTATCTCCAGATGGTCAGAATACAGAGGACTTCTCTTCTAATACACATTTTTCTATAATACTGTACGAATCCTCTACAACAAATAGGCGCTACTTTTAGAAAAGAGGGGAGACTCGAAGCCTTAAGCCCATGCTGTATGCCTGGGACATTCTCTCCCCCACTGCCTCCCAGTGTTTCTTTACATTCATTCCAGAATGAATTCACTTCTCAAGTCCTCCATGAAAGTACTTTTTTTTTAATCACTTCAGATTACAATGATTCTTACTACAGACAAGAATTAATTAAATTAGCAGTTCCCAGCCATTTTGGTCTTAGGACTCTTTTACTGACTACCTCAAAGGGAAACTAACTTCTAAAATGTTTTAAATCTATTTCAAAATAGCACACCCATTTCACGTTAACATACATCTTATCAAAACTAGCTATCTTCCAGAAAATTTAATGAGAACAGCACTGTTTACATTTTTGCAAACCTCTTTCGTGTCTGGCTTAACAGAAGGCAGCTAGATTCTCCTATCTGCCTCATATATATTATATATTTCAGCCTTGACCCAGATACGTCATTAGAAACAATTCTTCTTAGATACCGCACCAAAAATCTACAAGGGGGAGTTTTTGTAAAGTTAGCTGCAATGTGGAATCTGACCATGTCATTGACCTTTCCATGTTCTATTACACGAACACCCACTGGTCCAGGTGAGCTCTCCCTCT
>PVKM010049524.1:0-10929 GCA_004027735.1 Carollia perspicillata
TTCATCATCACCAAGCCCTTACTATATGAAATGTTAAAGGGACTTACCTAAGAAAAAGAAGATAAAAATATGAACAGTAAAAGGACAGCAAACTCACAATTATTAACATCAACACCTAAATCAAAAGCAGACTAAGCGGTCACCTAAAACAGGAGCAGAGCCACAGAAATGGAAGGTTAGCAACAGGGGAGTGGGAGGAAAGGGTGGGGAGAAGGCACAGGGAATAAGCAGCATAGACGGTGGGGATAAAATAGACAGGGAGAGGGCAAGAGTAGTGTGGGAAATGTAGAAGCTAAAGAACTTTTGATACATGGACAAAAACTAAAGAGGGGGAGTGTGGGTGGGAGGGGGTGTGCAGGGTGGAGGGGAATGAAGGGGGCAATGGGAGAACTGTAATGGCATAATCAATAAAAAAGTTAAAAAAAAGGACATATAAATAACTTTATAATGTTTTAACTGAACTAAAAGTTACATTTTTTCATATAAAACATATTTGTAACAGGAGTATATTCCAGAGTGTACCAAAAATATTAGTTTACCTGCATTTCAGTTGTCTCTAATTTTTTAAAGATCTTATTTATTTACCTCTAGAGAGAGGAGAAGGGAGGGAGAAAGAGAGGAAGAGAAACATCAATGTGTGGTTTCCTCTCATGTGGCGTCCACTGGGGACCTGGCCTGCAACCCAGACATGTGCCCTGACTGGGAATTCAACCGGGGACCCTTCGGTTCGCAGCCCACATTCAATCCAATGAGCTACTCCAGCCAGGGCTCTAATTTTTTTAATCCTCACCCGAGGATATGTTTTTTAAAAATTAATTTTAAAGAGAGAGGAAGGGAGAGAGAGAGAGAAAAACATTGATGTGAGAGAGAAACATTGATTGCTTGCTTCCCGTATATGCCGTGACTGGGAATCAAACCTGCAACTCCTTGGTGCACAAGATGACATTTCAACCATCTTAGTCACCTGCCCAAGGCTCAGTTGTTTCTAACTTTTTAAAAAACATCTTAAACTATGTTGAATAAATGATCAGTGTTTTTTTACCTACTTAATATTTAAATACTGGCTTTTAGAAAGTTTTTATCATGGAAATTTTCAAATATACGCAAAAGTAGACAGAATAGTGCTATGACTCCCCCAGGATCCCATCCAGCTTCAATGGTGCTCAACTAGGGGAAGGTCTTGTTCTGTTTATGCCCCACCTACTCTTCCATCCCAAATGGTTTGAAACAAATTCCAGAAATAATATCATTGCATCCATACACTTTTCAGTATTCCTAAAACATAAGATTTTTTTAAAATATAACCACAATACCATTATTACACCTACATTTTAAAAATGTTACATTCTTTTTTTAAAATGTTACATTCTTAATATTAAATGGGCAGTGTTTAAATTTTCAATTGTCCCATAAAACTTTCATTTTTAAAAAAGTCAGGACCTAAAGAGCTCCTGGTTGGTATGTTTCTTAATTAGTTTTTATTTTTTTCCTTTGCAATGCCTTACTTTGAAACATGAGGGGAAAATCTCATGAGGGGAAAACATGAGGGGAAAAAGACAGCCATGATCACAGGTAAAAGCAAAGAAAATCTAACTAGAAAGCAGCTGTTGAACCTGAAGTTTTGAGTATGATATGTTGCAGGGCTGAAAGCTGAAAGGAATCGTAATTAGTATTCCTCTTCTTCTTCCTCATCCTCTCTTACAAGAGAATCCACACCAACCTCCTCATAATCTTTCTCAAGGGCAGCCATGTCCTCAGGGGCTTCAGAAAACTCTCTTTCCTCCATACCCCCACCCACGTACCAGTGGACAAAGGCACGCTTGGCATATACAAGGCGAGGTGAGCCTAGGCCTCAGCAATAGCTGTGGTGTTGCTCAGGACACACATAGCTTACTATACTTTGGCCAGGTCTCCACCAGGTACCACAGTAGGAGACTGGTAATTAATGACAACTTTGAAGCCAGGGGATGCTGCCCTTAGTCTTGATGATGGCAATGGCAGCGTTGACATCCTTGGGAACCATGTCACAATGGTACAACAGGCAGCAAGCCATGGTGTATCTAGTTACCATGGCAAGGGTCACACTTCACCATCTGGTTGGCTGATCTCTGCTACAGAAAGCAGATGGTGGGCTTTCTCAGCAGAGATGAAAGCAGAATATGTGGCCAGAGGGAATTGGATGCAAGGATAGGGCACCAGGTTGGTCTGGGATTTGATCAGATCAATATTCAGGGCTCCATCAAACCTGGAAGAAGCAGTGATGAAGGTCACAATCTGGCTTAGTGTAGGTCGGGCTCTCAGTATCGAGGTTTCTATGACAAATGTTGTAGATGGCCTCATTGTCAACCATGAGGGTACAATCAGAGTGCTCCAGGGTGGTGTGGGTGGTGAGGATGGAGTCGTAGGTCTCCACTACAGCTGTGGAAACCTGGGGTGCTGGGTAAGTGAAGAACTCCAGCTTGGACTTTTTGCCATAACTGACAGAGAGATGTTCCATCACCAGGGAGATGGACCAAGAACCAGTTCCTCCACATGCTTGCCAGACGCTGTCTCACTGAAGAAGGTGTTGAAGGAGTCATCTCCTCCACCAATGGTATTGTCACTTGGCATTTGGCCATCAGGCTAGATGACATGGATGGAGATGAACTCACACATGGTTGTGGGTTAGCAGGCTCAGGCAACAGAACTAGACACTGGGTCCCAGTTACTGTCCCTGACAAGCTAAGAGTCAACACACAAAATAAACAAACAAATAAAATGACAGAAAAAAAAGCAGTTTAATTGGGAAAAGCACTAAAACGGGAGTCAGAATATAGGTTTAAGTCCTCACTTCATCACCGGCTGAGTATTTTATTTTAGACAATTGGTAAACTCTGATTCTCTGTGTTACTTTTTAATTTTTTCCCATTTGTGCTTTGAGGATAAAAATGGCAGAAAAAGCCCTGACCAGTGTGGCAAAGAGAAAGGCTGCCAGTTTGATTTCAGTCAGGGTTCATGTGAGAGACAACCGATCAATGTTTCTCTGTCACATCAGTATTTCTCTTCCTCTCTTTCTCCTTCCCTTGCCTTCTATTTAAAATAAATAAATAAAATATTTTTAAAATAGCAGGAACAACAATAGTAATAATAAGGATAATGGTGCCAGCTTCAGTGTATAAAGGCACTTCATGAACTTCAACAAAACAATCTACTCTCACTGTCAGTCCTCAACCTGGGAGTGACTACACCAGTGCCCATGTTCCTTTCTCTTCCTTAACCTGCCTGGGAGTCTCTTTTCCAAATGTTCTCAAACCTCCTTTATAAAATACATTGACTTGGCTCTGGCTGGTGTGGCTCAGTTGGGTGGGCATTGTCCTGAAAAGTGAAGGTGGACAGTTCATTTCCTGTCAGAGCACATGCCTGGGTTGCGGGTTTGGTCCCTGTAAAAGAGGCAACCGATTGATGTTTCTCTCCCTCTCTTTCTCCCTCCCTTCCCCTCTCCTTAAAAAATAAATAAATATTTTTAAATAAATAAACAAAATTTTAAAATAAATATTTTTAAAGTAAATATTTTTATTTATATTTATTTGAGTTAAAATATTTAAAAAATAAATATTCTTTAAAAAATAAATAAATGTTTTTTTAAAAAATAAAATAAAAATCGTTGACCTGTACCGGTGAAAATAAGACTGGTATAGATGGACTTCTGCACCTCACGCTGGCACAGGTGTGGGGAAGTGAGCACAAGCATAGAAAGCTATCGGGAAGGTGAATCCAGATGACCTTTCTGAGAAGTCACTAGGCAGTATGTTGCAGACTTTGAAAAAACTATACATTCCCTTGATTCAGCAACCCTACCTCCTAAAGGAAATAATTGGACAAATGAGATAAGACATATCTATGACAACAGCCACTACAGGGTTATCTATTTATAAACTCTAAAAACTGGAGAGGATTTACACATAAAACTAGTTTAAAATGTTATGGAACGTCCATAAAATGGAATGGAATACGGTACAAAAATATAAATAATTTTGTAGATCTACATTGCTTGACATGGGGACACGTTCATGACATATTTCTAAGTTTAAGCTGTTATTTTTTTTAAAAAAGGAAAGAAACAACCAACCAAAATGAGGCCATGTGTTCAGCCAAATCACCAAAACAAGTCTCCATGCCTAATGTAATGCAGTTCTGGCCCCTCCCAGGAGTGGAATTTTAAGCCAGTCTGCCATTCCCTGGTCAGTACTAGTGCGGTCATCTGCCTGATAAAGACCCTCTGCCCTCTACTGTGAAAAGGTGACCTTGCCTGAAATAATTCACTCTTAATCTCTTAGTCCCACTCTTTCTACCTTCCATGAAAACCTTCCCCTTCGTACAATTCCTAGGAGTACCTTTCTAGTTACTAGATGAAGTGCTCCCTGGTTCTTGAATCCTCTAATCAGGAAACCATGTAACATAATTGTACATATAGTAGAAACCCACTTTTATTTTTGAAAAAAGACATTTAAAAATATACACTTCTGGAAGACTGTTTAGAAACATTAAGGTATTAAGGATGTCACCCCCCACCCCCAAACGTGTGGTCATACTCTGTGTTTGTGAGCACTGTGGGCATCTGACCTGGATTGCCACAGGAGCTTTTTGGCACGTCTCGGAGGCTCCCTTGGCCCCTCCAGTCCTGTTATCCACTAGCAGCCAGAGGGAACCTTGGCAGTTTGGACTCCTCAATCCCTTTCTCACCCTCCAATGATGACCCATCACATGTAGAATAATATGTGACCTTACCTACCTCTCTCACTTTTCCTGTTATTTCCAGGGCAAGAGCCTCTTGCTGTTCCTTGAACACACCAGCCAGATTTTTTTCCCCAAATGTTCACATGGCTCATCCTCTCCTTTCCTTCAAGTTTCTCCCTTCAAGTATTATCTCCTCAGAGAAACCCTTCCCAACTTCCCCTTATCCACACATTTGCTCCCTCACCTGCTCCATAGTCTTCCCAGTCTTTACCTCTTCCTGAGTTTTTACTTGCTTGCCTATTAAAAGGGCCAAGGCTTTGTCTGTCTGCTCCGCACCCTCCCCCTGGGTTCAACACAACACCTGCTGTATCGGTGATGATGTCCTGAATGAATAAATGTAAGAAGGTGGGGAAAAAAATCTCTCGTCACAGGCTCACTGGTAACATTAATTTTTGTCCCTTTACTTTTTTACATTTTCTGACATGTTTTACAATGGACATATAATATCATCACAACAAGAAAATTAAACAAAGTTTGTATTAGTTTCCTAAGGCTACGGTAACAAAGTAGCACCATCACAGACTGAGTGAACAGCAGAAATTTCTCTTATCATAGTCCTGAAGGCTGGAAGTCTGAGATGAAGGTGTCCACAAGGTTGGTTCCTTCTGAAGCTATGAGGAGAATCTGTTCCAGCCTCTCCCCAAGCGTCTGGTAGTTTTCAGCAATCTTTGATGTTTCTTGTTTAGTAGCAACATCACCCCAATCTCTGTCTTCATATTCACACAACATTCTCCATGCGTGCATGTCTGTGTCAAAATTTCCCCTTTTATAAGGCGCATCAGCCATCTTGGATTAGGGCCCACCCTAGTGTCTTCATTGTAACTGCACCCATTCTGTAAAGGCCCTGTGATGTGGACACTGGACCGCAGTGTCTGCCACATTATAGATGAGACGAGACAAATTCACACAGACCACCGAAGTCCTGTGGAGAAAAAGAGATGACATGGCCACTCTCTCAAGGGAAGAGCGCCTCAACCCTTGCCCTGACAAGCTTTTATTGGGTTCAATTTGCACAGGAATACAGGGTGTATACGTAAAGCTCATCAATCATTGTCCAGCAAAAATGATTAAACAATTGATAACATTCAAAGAACTCTGAGGGCTTATTCTGAGTCAGAGTCAGATACTTAAAGGGCCATAAAGCTTTGGAGAACAAACTCATTTCATGCTTGGACCCTAACCATTTAAATTGAGGGTATTAGCAAAGCAGGTTTCATAGGATTTTATGCATTCTTTCTTAGGCCTGATAACCCTAGGGAACCCGCCCTTTCCAGCACAGGGCCGCACCCACCTCTGGCATTGTTTCAGACTTAAGGCATTGTTTTAGGCTTAAGTCAGGCAGGGGAGGTAAGGCAGCCAAGAGATTAGGAGATTTCTTGCAGACAGAATGAGGACTCAGGCTATGTCAAAGTGGAGGGGTGAGGGTCCATCACCCCCTTTTTCTATAGCCCCCAAGTCCTTCCCTGAGGGCCCCTTCACAACCGTGCCTGTCTTAGGTCATCCCTCTTTTGAGGAATCTTACCCGTCATTGGCTAACCAGTCATCTCCCCAGGGCCAAGCAAGGTGAAAAGAAAGGGGGCAGAGGCGGTGCCCCTACAAGGAAGATAAGCTTTGTCTCCTAAGTGGCTTATGATCCCAAGGTCCTCTACTCAGCCTTAGCCATGGGGCGGGTTACAGCTTCTGAAACCAGACAGGGCAGTTCCCAACAACCTTGTTTTCTTATTTAGTCATATTCTGAGGTCCTGGGGGTTAGGTCTCCAACAGATTTTTTGGGGGAGACAAGTAACCCATAACAAAAGTATTTCCTTAGACAAAGAAAAAATGATGCATTTCTGAAATACAATGTCAGAAACATGTGGAATTTTAAACCTCCTCTCCTATGATGATATCTTGGTGTCCCACAAACAGAATCTACCTCAGCCACTGCCTCCCAGCACTGCAGGAGGAGGGGCTTCCTTTGGAAGTGTTCTAAGCCTCATTATTACTTCTGGGGTGTCTTTTTTCTTCGTTGAAGTTTATTTTTGTATCCTATTGTTAAATGAAATGCACTCCCATCCCCCATAAATAGTGGAAGTAATAGTTTATGGGGAGCGTTTTATCAGAAAAGCTAGAATTTTGGCCTGGTCTCTTTCACATCATTCTCTCTTGTGCTTTTTATGCTTGCTTGCACTGTGCTAATTCCAGGACTTGGTTTTTGTGAGAAGCACTGTGGGCTCTGCCAGATTTCCCCCTGTGGCAGGAGAGTGGGAATGCCTCAATCTGTGTGCCCAGCACCGTTGGCATGCGCACATCCCACTTGTCCACACTGTCTGCCAGACAGGCCTTGATGCTGCCCGTAGTCATCCGAGCCCTCTGCCCATCATCTTTGATTCTGATCTACAGGCAAGTCCTTCCCAGGAGGTGTGTGGGGGGATAGGAGTGGGACACAAATTAGAATAAAAGAGGAAAAAAGCTAAACGTAGGGTGGGTGCCAGAGCCTGCCGGTGAGATTGGCAGAATAAGCGAGGTTTTCTGGGAGAGACTCAGAGGAGATGTAGGTGGGATATTTCAGGGAACCAACTGGGAGGTGTGGGCTACCTGCTCACATACTTTCCCCTCCCCATCCTGGCAGAGTCCTTTGTCCAAACATCTCAATTTTATTCATTTATTCACTGATAACTGTCAGTTTTTCGACAGCAGCAGCACCATTCCCACGACAGTGAGTTTCCTTGAAGCCAGGTGTTATACTCAGCACGTTACATGGGTTATTTCGTGGAAGGCTCACAAAAACCTTACCAAGTACATGCCACTGTTTTTTAGGATTGGAGGCTCGCTGCGCTCCTAGCAGGGGCACAGCGCAGAGAGCAGGGCCTGGCAGTGTCTCCAGGACACAGCTCCTCTTGGAACCCTTGCAAATGCTTTACCAGGCAAGCTGGGCTCAGCAGCTTGCCAGACGGCCCGAGTCGGGTTCCCATCTAGCCCTGATGCAGCCTCTCCCCAGGCATCAGGGCTCCCCGGCCCAGGCTTCAGGAGAAACGCTCAGCAAGAGAAGTCTTGCTCATCTAAAGGTGTGTGTATCAGGCACTAGCCAGAGCCCCAGGGCTGCCCTGAAACACAGTTTTTTCTTATGCCTTTAAAAGATTCATTCACTTTCTAGAAAATAACTGTATATGTTACTGAACTCTGGTTCATGTTTCCAATGCTTTGAAAAGCCAACCCTTAAAGCGTCAGAGTGTGGAGTAAGGAAGGGTTTATGATTGAGAAGGTGCTGACCAATAAGATGGGGGAACTAATGGGCCTCAAACCCATTTTGCTCTCTGGTCCAGGCCAAGGGTTTATAAGGGGTTAGGGAAACACTTGGGCAGAAGCGCTGATGGTAAAGTGACAGTAGCAGCAGATCTTTCTGGACAACAGACCCTTAGCTTCTGAAAGGGTTCTTGTGTTCAAGTTCTGGTCATGTTTGGTTCTTTGTGTCTGTCGGGGGTGGGGCGAGGCTTTGGTTCCAGGTACAGCTGGAGGTCAAAATTCTTTCCAATGAGCACACTTCTGCAGAATGACTTGTGGCTTTGGTCTGTTGTCTTTAAAAAACAACTCGGTATCTTGTCAAACAGGATAGAACCGTTTAGAGCCGGTTCTGCACACACGCGCGCGCGCACACACACACACACATACTTAGATGTCTTCCTTGAAATTGCCTATACCCAAACATTAACATTGTCCATCTTAAACAGAGAAAACTGGGGTCTAGCACAGAGCCACATGTTACTTACCTCTTAGGTTTTAAATCTGGTTAGAGCCACAGGATGCTCTAGGCACCTTTGGGTTTTGATGTCGGATACACTGGAGGTAGCCACTTACTCCCTCACCTCTGGTCCCTGAAGCCTCAGAGCCTCCCTCACTAGTTATGGCATCAAGATGCAAAGTGCCTGGCATCTAGTCAGTGCCCAATAACAGAGGATCCTTAAGAAAGCATCCATCCTGGAAGAGCACCTGCCAAATATAACTTTCCCATTTACAATGATTATGCTTGTGTACTGAGTGCAAATGGTATTCATTTATACCTCAAAGGAGAAAACATGAATTTTTTAAAAAATACTAAATGTCATATTTTCCTAAGATCTCATGTATAGAAAAGTTACTAGTTGGACTTATTTTTTAAATATCCAATATCTATTTTTAATGATTTTTAAAAATATATTTTATTGATTATGCCATTACAGTTGTCCCATTTCCCCACTTCATTCCCCTCCACCCTGCACACCCCCTCCCACCCACACTCCCCCTCTTTAGTTCATGTCCATGTGTCATAAGTTCTTTAGCTTCTACATTTCCCACACTACTCTTGCCCTCTCCCTATCTATTTTCTTCCCACTGTCCATGCTATTTATTCTCTGTACCTTCTCCCCCTTTCCTCCTCCCACTCCCCTGTTGCTAACCTTCCACGTGACCTCCATTTCTGTGGCTTTGCTCCTGTTTAGGTGACCGCTTAGTCTGCTATTGTTTTAGGTGTGGTTGTTAATAACTGCGAGTTTGCTGTTCTTTCACTGTTCATATTTTTTTATCTTCTTTTTCTTAAATAAGTCCCTTTAACATTTCATATAATAAGGGCTTGGTAATGATGAATTCTTTGAACTTGACCTTATCTGTGAAGCATTTTATCTGTTCTTCCATTCTAAATGAAAGCTTTGCTGGATAGAGCAATCTTGGATGTAGGTCCTCGCCTTTCATGACTTGGAAAACTTCTTTCCAGCCCCTTCTTGCCTGTAAGGTCTCTTTTGAGAAATCAGCTGACAGTCTGATGGGAACTCCTTTGTAGGTAATGGTGTCCTTTTCTCTTGCTGCTTCCAGAATTCTCTCCTTCACTTTAATCTTGGCTAATGTAATTATGATGTGCCTTGGTGTGTTCCTCCTTGGATCCAACTTCTTTGGGACTCTCTGAGCTTCCTGGGCTTCCTGGAAGTCTATTTCCTTTGCCAGATTAGGGAAGTTCTTCTTTATTATTCGTTCAAATAAGTTTTCCACTTGTTGCTCTTCCTCTTCCCCTTCTGGTACTCCTATAATTCAGATGTTGAAATGTTTAAAGATGTCCTGGAAGTTCCTAAGCCTCTCCTCATTTTTTAAAAAAGATTTTATTTATTTATCTTTAGAGGGGAAGGGAAGGAGAGAGAGAGAGAAATATCAATGTATGGTTGCCTCTCATGGATCCCCTGCTGGAACTGGCCTGCAACCCAGGCATGTGCCCTGACTGGGAATTGAACCGGGGTTGTTTGGCTCGCAGGCCCATGCTCAATCCACTGAGCTACACCAGCCAGGGCTCTCCTCATTTTTTTGAGTTCTTGTTTCTTCATTCCCTTCTGTTTGGTTGTTTCTTTCTTCCTTCTGGTCCAGTTCAGTGATTTAAGTCCCAGTTTTCTTCCCATCACTATTGGTTCCCCATGCATTTTCCTTCATTTCACTTAACATCGCCTTCATTTGTTCATCTAATTTGCGACCAAAATCAACCATTTCTGTGAGCATCCTGATCACCATAGTTTTGAATTGTGCATCTGATAGGTTGGCTATCTCTTGGTTGATTAAAAGTACTGGCTCTGGGGCTTCGAGCTGTTCTGTTTGAATCATATTTGGTCAGGTGGTGCCTGTTACATATGGGTGGTGGAGCCTTAGGTATTTACCAGGGCAGGGCAACTCAGTTGCTGGGTTGTGATGCTATCTGTGGGGGCGGGGTCAGAGAGGGAACAACGACACCTGTTCTGCGCTCTCTCAGATGTGAGTCCCCTCTGCTGCCTCCCACAAGCAAACTCATTCCCCGTGACATTGGTTCCTAGGTGGGCAGGCCTATGCACACTCCAGGACCCTGCGGGTCTCCCCAGTGGACCTGTCCAGTGAGTCTGGGAGTCTCTCCCGGCACCTTTTTTTTTTTTTAAGATTTTATTTATTTATCTCTAGAGGGGAAGGGAAGGAGAGAGGGAGAGAAACATCAATGTATGGTTGCCTCTTGTGCGTCCCCTGCTGGGAACTGACCTCCAACCCAGGCACATGCTCTGACTGGGAATCAAACTGCAGTTGTTTGGTTTGCAGGCCCGCCATTAATCCACTGAGCTACAGGGCTCCCGGCACCTTTTTAACCAGTGTTTGTAGGCTTTATTTCCCATTGCTGGGGCCCTGGGCTGTGCG
>PVKM010049525.1:0-10923 GCA_004027735.1 Carollia perspicillata
ACCAGAGAGGCCAACCCAAACAGCAATCAGATTGTACCTCCCGTAAAGCCCTGATTGGATTCCCAGTGCCTTTAGGATACCAAACTCCTGTAAAGCTCTGCATGGTCTTGCTTCCCCGCCTACCCTCTGAACAGATGACGTGACGCTTCTGTTCTGATGCAACCAACCCAGCCCCTCTCCCCTGAACTCCCTTCCCTGAACTATTTCCTATTCATTTTCCAAATCTCAACTCAAGTATAATGTCCTAAGGCAAGTTTTCCCTGACCTGGACCAAGCCTGATCTCTGCATTAAGTGTTCTATTAGAACCAAATGCCATTCCTTCATAAGACTTATCATTTGGAAGTATACATTTGGGTATGTGATTATGGGATTTGATGTCTACAGCCCTAATTAAATGGTAAGAACTATGAGAATGGGACCTGGTTTTGGTCGTTGTTGTTCACCAGCATGATCCAGTGAGTGAATAGTACTAAACACCAAAAATTGGCAATGAACATGTTGAAAGAACACACAGGAAAAAGTTCAGTGTTGAGAGAATTTAATACTAATCTGTTCATAGCACCCAATTCTCCCATCGCCCCCCCAATCCCACCTGGGAGCTATCATTGACTCTTCCTTTCCTCCCTCCCCTACTAACCATCTAGCCTCACCGTTCTTACTTAGAGATCTCCATTTTCACTTCACATTCATACCCTCACGTGCTAGCACAAACACCATGCTCTCAGAAGTAAACTCTTCTTACCATTGTTGTTGACGGGCTGGAGGCTCTCCCTCTTACAGCATCCCACATACCCCCAATGACTTCCCACTGCCTGCCGAGTAAATTCAGATCACTGCGTCCAGTCCCTAAATTCACCACCTTCTCTCCCGCCCTTGCAACCTCACGTCCCATCGCTCGCTTAAACCTTAGTCAAAAAACATCAGAAGATGTTGCCCATAAATGATCTATCGCTGTATCATTTCTTAACTACCAGCACTGGCCCTCGCACCTGGAATGCATCTACCCTCACCCCAAGTCCAAGTTCTGTCTTTCATTCAAGGCCCGCAGACATTGCCGCAAGGCCTTCCATGACCCACTAACTGAACAATCTCATTTTTCTCTTCCCAGAATAGTACAATATTTATGCCTGGATGATGGCACTTGGCCTTTCCTATGTTATGCTATAGATTTTGACGCCACTCATCAATGGTGAGGTTGGCCAGCACCGTGAGCCTACGTACAGGCCTGCTTTACTGTCAGGCACACCCTCGTCCAGCTACTCACTAGCTAAGTGACCTTAGGCAAGGTAGTTAACCTCAGGCATATTATCAGAACAAGCAGGGATAAAATTAACTTCAACTATTATTTTAATGATTAATTGTGCATGTAAAGTGCCTGTCACACAGCTGACTTTCAAGTAATAGCAGGTACTTTTTTAAACCTTCTTCTGTACCAGCAGATTTCACAAGCTCATCTCACTTAGTGCCCACAGCAATGCTACAAAATACACGTAATGCCATTTAACATTTGAAAAAGCGAAGGATCATGGCACACACGTACTAAGTGACAGAGACTGACTATGGGCTCTTTATTCATGGTTATTGTCTTCACAGCAAAACGCCATGTATCTAATAGGTGCTCAGTTATCAAAAACAGTGAGTGCTTCAAATTGTTCAAAAATGAAAAAAAAATTTACTGACTAAAACCAAATAAGAAAGGAGCTCTACTAACAAGTCAATCACAGTTTATGTTTTATGTTACATTTTTTATGATGTGACAAAATGGTAATCAGGATTCTAAATTTGAGACATCCTGAAAAGCGAAGATGGGAACAGCAAAATAATATCCTGCCGCAGACAAAACAAACATAATTGATCTTAAGTAAGATAATCTAAAACACCTGGAAGGCAATCATGACCAAAAAGAATTAGAAAAGACCTGGAGGAAAGAATGAGGAACAGATGATATATGGGCTTGCATTCCAACAGAGAATCAACAAGATGAAAGAAAACACCCTAATGTAATTTTGCCGTGAGCTCAGAGGAATCATGACACCGAACAGCATTTCACCTGGAAAGCTCTGGTCACTTCTGGAGAGCACAGCGTGCGATGGCTGTAAAACACTGGGGGCACGTCCGAGGAAAGCAATAACGTGTGCCCAGGAAGAGTTGGGTGTGGGTTGAATCTACAGGAGGCTGCTGGCACAGGTGGCCTGTAAAATCCAGCCCCAGCCATTTCTTTCCATTAACACAATGGCAAAGAACAGATCGGCTTGAAGAATCAAACAGTTTTGCAAACGTCTGCATTTGTGCTTGCAAAGTTATTACATCCCTGGAAAATCAGTATGCAGTCTCCTTTCAGAATGTAAAACCTAGAGAAAATGGGCCACTGTCTAATTTTCTCCAGATATAAGACAAGTAAACCCAGATAGATTTTGTTTCTAAGGAAAGTTTCGACTTCTACAAGGAGTGAGCCAATTAGGCAAATTAACATTAACAAGGAGAAAATGAGTGCCTTGGTAAAGAAGAAGCACAGTCCCCTAATTGGTTAAGAGACTGGGCTCTCCAGCTGTGTGCCTGGGTTCAAATCCCAGCTCCACTAAGTACTTAGCTATGTTAACCTTGGGCAAATTAGTCAACCTCATTGGACCTTAGCTTACTCAAGCTAATAACAACACTTACCACCAAGAGAGGCAATAAAGAGTAAATGAACTAATATACCTAGTGCACTTAGACCAGCATCCAACACACACTAACATGCATTGTTAGTTATTACACATTATTTTCCAAGAGCAGGCTTGAAGTCAAACGATAAAGGGGAGTGAAGGTTAGAGAAAAGTGTACAAAAGCTATTGTCAGAACTTCTGGCTTCAAATTGGAGTTGTAGTATGTGTGATTTATGAAGTGCTCTTGCCCTCTGTGCCTCAGTTTCCTCAGATGTGATAATATTTCTTCAATCATATCCAATGATTTTATGATAATCAATTTATATAAAAAAGGAAGTCTATGGAAAGCTAAATAAAAGTTATTATTATCAGCACAAGTCAGAGGACATGGTACTTAATAGATGTTCAGTAAATGTTGATGTTAGATGAATCTCAAAATAAACAAATTGTTTTCAGGCGATTACTTGAGGCATTATTTTGAGGCAATTATTTGGAAAATAAAGGAAGAGAAGAATTCACACAGCCAACAAAGAACAATGCATCTGGGTGTTTAACCTATTAATAGATTTATTGTAAGTTTCCAGATAATTATCTCAAATCTCACTTTTGCATGTACATAATGAAAGGTTTGTATATAAAATATTTTAAAGTATTTTTCACATTAAGAAAAACAAAACAATATGTAGAGTTGCTAAACTCCAGTGATATCTAACACATTATGTATCAAGCTATCAGATCATAAGTTACAGTTATTTCAGAGGTGAGTTCACTGGACAACATCCAAAAAGCATTTAAGTCAACAGATCTAATTCTTTCCCCCACAGACCTTTCCTGGAACTAACTGCAAAGAGTAAAATGGACTAATTTTAAAAGGAACATCTCGGCTACGGAACCTTTTTTTTTTAAGGTCTTTTTTTCTTTGAGGTACAGAGAAAGAATTTTTGACATAAAGTCACACCTCCCTTCCACAGCAAATGGTAAATATACAGAATTTGTTTCACCAAGAACAGACTGAAACTGCAGAAAGACGAAAGGACACACACAAGGTCTGTTCTGAAGGTCTCCAGCCATGTGCTACGAAAAAGAGAGACATTTATTGAAGAAGATACAAGATACAGGAAACATTGTACAGAGGACAGGGATGCCTCAGTCCCCTCCTAAGGAGGCACCGTGGGACCTCACACAGTTCTCCCAATCACCATCAGCCGCCCTGTTGTATTTTCCTGAATCTCATCAATAGTCTGAAATCCCTTCCCTTTCAAAGATGATTTTAGTTTTGAGAAAAGGCAGAAGTCACAGGACACCAATCTGGACTGTAGGGGGCTGAGTCACCTGGCAGATTTGATGTTTGGCCAAAAATCTCTAAGACATGATGCATGAGCAGGCGCATTGTCATAATGAAGCTGCCAATCACCAGTTGCCCATAGCTGAGGCCTTCTGAATCATCTGAATAGTTTCTGCAGAGGAATGTTTAAGCTTAATGCAAAATTGGATGCATATCTATTGCTCTGTTCACTTAGTCAACTTGAATGTGACGGCCACACAGTACATGCACTCCCTCAACAGCATCTGCCACCCCCACTGACTAGTGCAGTGGAGTTGTCATTGTTCACACATGTGCATTCCAGTCCACTTGTCCTGGCTGCCAGGTTACATGGGTACTGTGCAAACCGTTTTCACTATGTTAACAATGGCTGGACTTTGTAAATCCACAAAGGACATATTCCTAAAGCAGTTGTGGGAGGAAGAAGAGCAAGAAAATGTGAGGGGGAACCTTCTCGATGACTAAATTACATGCATGGTGATCTAGGCAACACCTGGTTGGTAGTTGAGGTGAACTGACCATCCATCCATCAGTTAACTGCATAAAACAGGCCATGGTCTTATATATTTTCTAAACATGAATTTCTGAGTGTCCCATCACATGGGAACTACCTGTACTTTGAAATTATCAGTTATTTCCAAATTTTTAATCACTATCACTCTCTTTGTAAGAGAAAACATCTATTTCTCTTCTAACTTTTGGCCCAAATATTAAGACCAAAAAATATTATTTAATGATCCATTAGATTCAGACAAGCATGGCTTAGTTTTAAATAGTTACATGGCACCTTTCTATTAATTAGTGCATTTGACCCTCATAACAACTCTGTAAAATAAATTTCATTATCCCGTTTTAAATTTGAAGAATCTCCACAGCCAACACCATACTTAATAGTAAAATTAAAAATAGTAAAAGCAGTAGAATGCTGTAACAGCATTCCCATTAAAGTCAAGACAAGAAAAGAATGGCTTTCTGTCATCCTTGTGTAGTAGTGTTGTGAAATCCCTAGCTAATGACTTGTCAGTGCTGCAACAGAGAAGAGAAAAATCATTTCATTTGCATGTGGCTTTATTACTCAACATATAAAAAGCGATAAATTTAACTTATCACCCTAAACAAACAAAAAGAAAAAAAACCACTGTAGCAGTTAGGTTAGTGTTTTGGTAAATAACAAAATGACTATACTAAGCAATGGCTCGCCTATGCTAAGGTTATTATTCTCTTGTGTAAAGATGTGAATGTGGATGGCATTCCCCCAAATCAGGAGGGAGCCAGCTTCTTCCAGCTTTGCACCCGCCTTCCCTAAGAAACACCCTGGTGGTGCCTGGGCCTGGGATCTCTCCATTCCATCCAGAAAGAAGCAGCAAAGGCCCAACCTACACCCTTAAAGAACTGCCGTCTGGAAGTCGTATATGACATTTCTGCCCATACGCCATTGGCCACAACTTCCTCACATGGCTACTGCTCTTGGCAAAGGAGGCTGAGAAACGACTTCATTCAAGATGGCCACGTGTCCACCTCTGACATCGACAGCTCTGTGAAGGAAAGCGAGGAGAATGCATTCTGAGTGTCCACTGAAACGTCCCTGCCTCTATACAGTTCCAAATGCCAACTCTTTTTCTTTTTTAATGAAAAAGAGGAATTATGAAAAATAAAGTTAATAAAAATGACACTCGAAACTAGCAAAACTTGGTGAATTTTCTTTACATTTTAGATAAATGAAAATAAGTCATATTTCCCTGGATTAAAAGACTCCTTAATGTAAGTATCTGAACTTCCCTAGATTTATCAACAGTGTATGATTAGAATAAAATCCCAGAGGAATTGTTTGGAAGTTAACAAAACAATTCTAAATGTTAGGAAATAAATGAAGGAGAGTTAGGAAGAAATTTGGGGGGGGAGGTGGAAGGGAGCAGCTGACTTAAACTGTGATTTGTTTACATAACCTGCCAGGGCATTAGAGCCGTGAATGATTTAAGACATGAATGATTCAATCAATAATCATTGGCCTGGATAGAGAGAAGGCAAAACTGGTAAGCAGTTGATTTTCGTCGCTCAGGCTGCCTCTCGTTCTTTGTATGTATTTCCCCCTCACTTCTTGGCAAGGAACGTGGTGGTGTGAAGATGTGACAGCCATACAAACTAGAATTCCAGCAGTTGCCTGGCCCTTCTCCCCTGGAATTAAAAGTCCTCCAGGCCAAACCTGGAACTTGAAAGGAAAGGAAATCCTTAATATAAACATCATCTGAAATAACTTGAAATCAATCTACCTCATTCCTGGTGCTGCTGCAGCGACCTGTGTGCTGCAGATACGCGCCTCAAGAATTACCAGGCCACATCTACTGTGTCTCTTTGCACAGGCCCTTCATAACCCTAAACACACTGTGCCATTAACAAAATCATCCGTATTACCCTGGGCACTCTGCATTTCCTTCCACAATGCCGCTCTGTGAATCTGAGGTTCTAAAAACACGAGAAATCACTGAAGGATCCATTTCAGAGATGCCAGGTGACAGATAACTTTGCCTCTGATTAGTTTTACCACTGAGCAAATGGGCATGAGACTATCAAAATTAAGGCACATTGCTCAAGCTGAATATTTAGCATGAACCAGATACCCTTATATTCTCCATTCTCTTGATCTACCGATTTAAAGAGAAATCACCAAGGAAAGTTGTCTTAAAACAATGACCAAAGATTCACATACTGTCAAGATTTCAAGTTTCATGTATACATTCCAGCCTGATTCTGGGGGAAAAAGAGTTGTCTAGAGGTTTGAGAAAAAAAACTGTGATACTTGTAGTCCATCTTTATACCTCAATTTACAGTCAATTGAAAAAAAAACTATTTTGCATTTGTGAATGCTTTAAAGAGGAAGCAGGTCACCTAAAGACTTTAGTCAAAGGACTGAATTATTGGTCCCAAGCCTTCCACTCCCTGAAATAACAGTACACATCACACCTGTAATATACTGTGTATAGTAGGGGAGGCTCAATAGTTGACCAGAAATTGTCAAAAACAGGATTTCTGCTTAGGTTTTCTGGTTTCAAATCCCGTGTGCCTCCAGTAAGCAATGCTCTTCTCAAATCTTCCAATGAATAGGAAAGTATACAAAATAGTCTAACAGTTTCGAAAATGCTATTCATCACTCAGAAATTAAATGAGGATGCTTTGGGTTCATTTCAAGTTGCTAAGGCATTGATGAGTTTCTTTCTTCAACAAAACCACCTAGAAGTGGAGTGAAAGGCATTTATACATTTTCAAAGAAAAGCTTCAGAGACCAGATGAAACAGAAGTGCCTTGTTGAGAGAGAGAGGTGGAATTTCCATGTCAAAGCATCCACCTTTAGGACAATGAACTATTTTCTTTCCAAGGTAGAAATCAGAGTTTTCTCATGGATACCCACTTGTTTATAAAAACTCTCTTTTATCCAAACATATGCTCTGCAGCTGCTTCAGAAATGAGTACCCAGCCTGCCACTGGATGTATATCATTATGTAAAACTCCTGACCTTCGCATCCTCAGAGCCATCTAGCATTGTCTCTTTCATTCTTGAACCTCAAGGAGGAGAATGTAGAGACATTACAGGAGTTACTTTTGCTCTAGCTTGAACATTTTGCAGGGATAATATGGCTTCCAGATGCTTTTTTATTTTTCATCTGTCTAAGGACCTTACTCATCGTGGAGTTGGAGGGTTTCTGAGTCCGGCTCCACCTGGATACTGTGGGGAAGAACGTTGAAAGCATTCTCACCAGCAGCGTCTCCATTGTGACTGCCAAAGGAATTTTCCAATATGTAAAGTGATCCTCCTCTTCCCACCCTGTTCAGTTATGAAATTACATATATATGTATACATCACATATATGATATATATATAATTATATACTTGTATAACATCATATGTATATGATGTTATAATTACTAACATCTGTCGAGGCCAATAAGAGAGAGTTAAATCTAAGCACCACTTTATGATTCTATGGTCCAGGTTCAGCTAATTATTTTGTGGACACCAGCAGCTGTTTTAGGGACAGGATGTCTGCAGACTTCAGATGTATGAGGCATCGAAAATAGTTACAGGTTGGGCATACCCAGACTACTCCAGAAGACATGTTTGTGAAATAACTGTTAGCATGGCTGATTTCCTCACATTCTCCAAGTGATTATAATTTTGATTCTGTTGAGGGTTGTGCAAATACCATTTAAATATCTTATTTTTACATATTGGGTGAAATTTATTTTCAATACAGTAATAGAAAGATACATAGACTAATCCCACTGACATAAAGTCACGCAGAAACAATGTACCTACACAGAACTCAGGTATGCCTTGGTCTCATTGAACCAGAATATCTAACAAAGTGGTAAATGAGCAGAAAAAACCTAATTTCAGGGAAACTGAAGTAGGTGTGACAAAATTGACCCTCTCTCAGAGCCCCTTTATTCATATTTTCAAACAGTTGCAATAAGCCCGATTTCCCACTCTCCATAGCCAGAGTTCATCTTCTAAAATGATTTGAAACCAAATTTGGAATGCCTTATCCCTTTGAAAAATATAACTTTTAAAATCTGGTATGCTCTTTTCTTTGAACTTATAAGACTGCACAATAGGAGATAATGTTCTCTTATTCACAAGACTTTAGAGACTTTCATTCCAAAAGCAACATACCCACAAACTGACTAATTTTAAAGGACTAAAAATGCCACTCGGCTTTTCTTCATGTAGAGAGAGGTGACCTTGACTGGCCCATACCTGCACAGCGCCAGGACAGCAGGGGCTGTGCATCCTCAGTCTGTGCGCACCTCATGCAACCCTGAGTTCATTTAGGTGTCTACATTTTTCATGCTGGCACTCACGATATTAGCCTGGGATGAACATTTTAGCCTGTTCATGTACTTTCTACGGAACTACTGAGATTTGGGGAAAATTATATCAAATTGTCCTTTCTCCATGCTTTCGCTTAAATGTAATATTATTCTATTTATACCAAAGCATTTCTCTTTCAGATTTTTGAGAAACATACATAACTTTCACATCACGGGATAACCATGGCTTTGTTGGGAGCCCAAGGGCAGGATCATTACAAATGTAGCATATGTACGGGCTTTGAGAGAGGATGCTGCACGTATGGCTCAGGACATCTGGAAGGGCCAGCTGGAAGTCCCTTTCCCTTGGCTCCCTCACTCCCACTGTCTGCCCCCTCCCAGGCTCTGTCTCTGTCCTGCAGCTAGTCCTTTGATCTGCTCCCAGTTCCGGCCAGAGAGGAGTACAGTGCATCTTTCTTCTTCAGAGACTAATATTTACAAGAAATAAAAACAAGGTTACATCCTACTCATGCTGGTGGTGTTTGTACAGTAAAAGATCTCTCTTCACCAAGAGCAAAGTAGAAAGGATTAAAGAAATGAAAGAGAGATGACCACGTTCTGTTCACAGGCATTTTCACCAAAAATCACAAGGTATAAAAGGCACGGGGATCTTACCAGAGGCAAGACTTTTTCCATTCTACAAGGTACAGCATGAATCTGGCAGAACTTTTACCAGCATCTCTTGTTATTGCTCATTAAAGAAAGCAAAGCTGTACTTAAAACCCATCTGATCAAAAATATCAAACTTAAAAATTTCTCATTACTATACCAAGCTGAAAGTTAATGGGCAACCTAACCTTTTCAGAAAGAATTCCTAGTGTGATCCATGAGATAAGGTGCCCACTTAGCAGACTGTATTTTCCCACTGTCCTACATATAATAAGCCAAGGGAATTTTTCTTTATTTAGAACAAGCAAGATAGGATACTTGTTATTCTTATTTTGATGCTCTTGAAGGGCAGATCCAATGAAGCTGATCCACAATAATAATGATTGATGAGCTTCATCTAATGATAACCCTTAATGCCTTAGAGAACAATACCAATAGATGCAAACGGCAACAAAATTTCTCTCCAAGAAGTGCATTGTGCACACACAAACATGTGCAACTTGTAATGAGTGTTGTTGGGTTTTTTTTTTAAGTATCTATGTTAATGCCAGCATGGCATTAAAGGAAAGAGAACTAGCATTGTGATTTTTTAATTCCTGGGTGTTCATCCCTGCTGTGCCACTTAAGAACAATGGACATCAGGGAATTTCACTAATTTCTGTGAAATTTAGAGTCAAAAGTGTACAAGATGGAAACTTGCTTAATTGCTTCTTTTCTCTCTTGATTTTATATTCTGTGATGTTAGCGACCTTGTCTTCCTGGTTCATTTTTGCTTTACAAGTGCCCAGCATAATGCCTGGATCTTAGTAAATGCAGAATAAATATTTGATGACTGACTGAAAAAATGAACACACTCATCATTCAATGAATATTGTGTACCTCATGTGGTCCAGACACTGTTCTGGTTGCTGGGTATAAGGTTGTGGGGACAGGGAGAGAAAACAGGCAAATTCCTATCTTTGTGGAGCTTACATTCTAATGGGGAAGACAATGAACAAAACAAGTAAGTAAAATTGATACTCCTCCAAATAATTAAAGCTGGAAAGAAAAGTATGAAATGTTACAAGTTGGGGAGGGTGATGAGCTTTTAGTTAGGGTTGCAAGGGAAGTCCTCGGTAGAAACTGACCCTCACATTGTCAGCAGATGGCCCCTGGAACCCGTTCAATGCCAACCAGAATCCCCAAATTGGGGTGCAGTGAAGGAAACGTTATTTAGTGTAAACGGCTCCACAGTAACACAGCACCTCACAGCTGTGAAGACAGCACTGCTGCAAAGGCTGTTACCCCACAATGGTGCCAGTCATCTTAGTCCTTTGAGGATGGTGGAAGGTAGCTCCCTAGCCAGGGTATGGGAAGTGGGGGGAGTCAGGGGGGAGCAGATCGGGCTAGCTAATACACAGATTCCAGCAGAAGTAACGCCTGCTTCTTGAATGTAGTTACTAGGATTAGTATGGATGTAATACTTTCTAGTTTAATTT
>PVKM010049526.1:0-10925 GCA_004027735.1 Carollia perspicillata
ATTGGTTCTTCTTATCTTCCCTATTAATTGAGCTCCACAGCTAAATTTCCAACTCCTCTAGTACTAGAACATTTCTCAAAATCACTCAGGACCAAAATTAGCCCCAACATCTAACCCCTCTGCAGTGACATCCATCTCAGTTAATTTCTCCTCTACCTTTTCAATCACTCTGACTAAATTTTTCAAAATCATCTTTACTTCTTTCCTCTAATCCCCTAACCAATGTTTGTCTCAGCATCATACTCTTTCTCAACAGTGTTTCTTTTTTAAAAAATATTTTATTATTTATTTTTAGAGAGGGGAAGGGAGGGAGAAAGAGAGGGAACCATCAATGTGTGGTTGCTTCTAGTGCACCCCCTACTGGAGACCTGGACTACTACAGTCCAGGCATGTGCCCTAGACTGGGAATTAAACTAGTGACCCTTTGTTTCGCCGGCTGGCACTCAGTCCACTGAGCCACACCAGCCAGGGCTTGAGAGTGTTTCTTAAATCCATCCCTGCTGGTCTATTCCACTACTGGCACCCCAGTTCAGATCACATCATCTATTACCTGGGCTATTGCATGAGCATCCTAACTAATCCTTCAGTATGTAGTTGTATCTTCTCTTCTACCTCATGGCCAGGTCAATTTTTTCAAACATATGTTCACATGTTTAAAACCATAGATCCCTTAATCCAGGCCCCTTTATCTCTCTAGGTTTTAACTTCCCATAAAGAATGGCGAAAAAAAGTACTAATATTTATTTTAGAACCTGCTTAACCGAGGATGAAGGTACATATTTTTACATTTAGTATATTGTCTAATTCTTTCTGCTTCATCCTGATTCCCATATATTCTCCAGCCCACCTCTTCCTGCAGATGTGGAAACTGCTGTGGGCCACCTTCCTCTCAGGAGAGAAGTGATGCCAGACTTTACTCCCCATCACCCCTTGTGGATCTCTTCTTTCACTATTTGTCATTTTATCTGTCCTATCTGCCTTCACACCTTCCTCTGTTTCCTTGCCATGACGCATTGGATCAGTGGTGAAATTTCAGACTACTCACGTGGGGTGTGATCTAGCATTCCCCTGAAGTACTTCTTTCATGAACTGCTTATGAACTCTAAACGTAGAACTTAGTAGCAAGAGGCGCCTTTTCAAGCTTCTGGATCATTGCTAATGGTAGATGCAGAATGAGATTTCTGTAGACATGCTGTGAGGCGAGCATTATTACTCCATTCTTCAAATGAGGAAACTGAGGCTTGAGATAGTAAAGCACAGTGTTCAATGACACACAGAAAGTGGCAGATCCAAGTGTTTGAAAGCAAATCCTGTGCTATTTTCCAGTATAGTAAACTGGGTTACTTTGTTCTATGCACTTATGTACCTCGGTAGTAAAAACAATATATCATATTAAGTGTGCTCGTGAAATTTCATGTCTGGACTACTATTGTCATTTCTGAACCCTCCAGAGTGAAGCAAGCTCTCTGAATTTTCAGAGAGAACACGGAAAAAAATACCTCCCTATACTATAGAGGCGGTGTGACATATAGAAAGAGAAAAGGCTAAAGAACCAGACCAGATAAATCACATGCACTAGCTTGATGACCTTGAGCAAGTTATTACCTCTCTGGAGGCATTTTCTCATGTAAAAAAAAATGAGAATAATATGTCTTAGTTCAGTGGGTGGTAAGAAATGAAAACCATACTTTAAACACCTAGTCAAACCAACAAATGTTAACTCTCATCTCCTCTATTCCCCAAATGACTATCTCCTGAATATTTTTAAAGAAATAACTTGTTCTGTCCATAAAATTCTAAATCTTTACACTTTAATCTTTAAAGAAGACCGAATTCTGCTTTGTTTAGGGGCTTAACACCTTTATGTAAATAGCATCTATTGCTAAGAATTGAGATCAAATAAAGCACCAATCTAATCCCTTTCTGTGGATTCATTATTTAAGGAAGGGTAGAACAGACTAGCTGCTGAAGCCTTGTGCAGAAGCATAATTTCCAAAATGAAACTGTCTTACCACATAAAAAGCAATACAATTCTAACCTCAGAGTTACTCAACCTCAAATGGGGAGAAATGAAGTAGAAATATGGGTTATAAAACCAAGGAGCCCCAAGCCAGTTTGCAACATTTTCCAAGAATTTTTTGTAATGACTATGGAAAAAATATTGAACAGCTATTTTGGCCTTGACAGTGTGTGTGGCAGAACACCTCTCAAAGTTTTTTGATTAGTTTTTATTGCTATTTTATTGTAAAATCTGTGTTTTATCAATTTTTCACAGTCAATTAGATTCAGAAGGGCCCTTAAAAATGATCTCAGGCAGTATTCCACTCCAGCAGGGATCTCATCCTCAGCCTCCCAGGGCTGAATGTTTATTTCCTGCTTGAGGGAAGAGAAAAAGAGGGAGTGGAGAAAAGAAATGACAATAAATGGTTACAAAGCAGTCTACCTCACAGAGTATTACTAATATTGAGTTTTCAGCACTTTTTATTCATCTAAATGTTAGGTTTTGTTTTTTTTTTAGAAAACTGATGTTGAATTTAGTTCTAACAATGGTCTTCCAGGTGACACTCCTTGTGAGTACTTTTTTTCTCTGCCTTTCTGTTAGTCCCTGTCCCTGAATTGAAGGCCACCTTGCACCCTCTTCTCTAATTCTTCTGTACAAGCTATTCATATTTATTGCTTCAGACTCTACCTCCCCACTGGTGATTCTTAAATCTCTATTTGCATTTGAAAGCTTTCTTGAGTGCCAGAAATCATTTCACTCAACTGATTTCTGAACCTCTCCACCTGAAATTAAAGAAAAAACTCCAAAAATAAATTCAAAACTGAACTCATCAGACTTACCCTCAAACCTCTTTTACCTCTTGGCAATTAGTCAAAAAAAAAAAAATACAGCAAGTCACTAAGGATTACTTATAGATTTTTTAAACCATGCCTAAATTCTGGAGTCCAAGTGGAGTTCTAATCCACAATTAAAGGAGATAAATATTCTCAAAAAAATATCTACCACTAGCAAACACCCATAATCTGATGAATTTATAGCAACATTATTTCCCCTTTTAAAGGGAAATTACATATATATGTAGATATATATATATATATATATATATATACACACAGACATATATTAGAATGACGAGAAACATATTTATTTCCCTCCTTTAACAACTTGGAATACAGAAAAAATAAGTATAGAAATGGAATGGTTTTCAGACATTAGACCATAGACAGAACTGACCTAAAGAAGGGAAACAAACCAAGTGAGTCTTCAGATTGTCCAGATTACTGCCTAGAGATGCAGAGCAGGCAGGGAAAGCTAAAACAGATCAGGGTTTGGCAGGAAAAGGCAGCTAGAATTTGAGGGATACAATATCAGAGTGGAGGGAGGTACGCAGAGAGAGCTCCAGAGATCTGTGAAGCAACCCTTTACATTCTTGACTGAATACTATTCTACGCATTCGTGAAAGAAACTTACCCAAAGCCAGGAAAGAACCATACAGAGGGCTGACATAGTGTGTGTTCCTGTTACCCAGAGTGGAAAGATACTATAATAGGGCATCAGGTTCAGTTTTAAGAAGAGAATAGTGGGGCTAAACTACGCCCCTCAATAGGATGATTGTCCTTAAGATCCACCTCCCACCTCTCATTGCCTCCGGGCAGATAATCAAAGTCAAATCTCGGGATAGCCCAGGCAGGGAATTGCAGTCCCTGTCCAGGAAATAGCTGCTTGCTGCTAACATTCTTGGGAGCCAGAGAGCATGTATGCGAGTGAATCTTCAGGTGTGGGACCTAAGGGGGTGGAATATATAACTGGACAGTTGAGAATGTATTGACTCAAGACTCAACATTTTTGTAAAAATATCTGAAACTTGTCCTAATTCTCTAGCTTGAACATGACAAAGGACTCTAGTGAATGAGATGGAAATACAGGAATTCGTCTGGTATAGTATAGAAAAAAATGGTCAATATAAGAGAAGTGAGAATATTAAAATGAATTTATTAGGTAAGAACAGGGATTTCATCACCTAACTGTTCCCAGCGAGGGCCCAGAGGATACTCTCCTTACAAAGTCAATATACACTAGTGAAAAGGTGATCGGTAACTTTGAGAAATTCAGTGATGACTAGTATAGGCCATGGTGGACAGGGGAGACTATGCTGGAATTGGTAGAGCCTGGAAACAATATTCAACCATCAGCGACAAGGTGGACAATAATCACCCAAATCGTAGTAATTAAGCCCAGAGTGGTAGTTAGGATACTGTACTTCACAAGGATCCATGGCAATTGCTAAGACCTCATGGAATTCCTAAAGGTGAAATAGCTGAATAAAAATTAGAGTGATGCTCAACTTAATAATGAGAAAAAATAGGGAAAGCAAAAGTTTGATTATAGCTGCTCCATGGGAACTCTCGGGTCCTACTAGTTTCCAGATCTACGACTACTCATAGAATCAGCCCCCATGGACAGAAGAGAAGACTAAGTCCTCTTGATGAAGGTTCCTTCATATTACAGCAAGGCTATATGGACAACATTCTGCTGATTTGTTCATAAACAGGTGCCATTTGCCTGGAAACTGGATAGTGGGAAACGAGTACCCAGAATCTCCAAGGACAGGGTACATGTGGACAACATGTAACCTAGGTTTTCCCCAAAAGCAGATCCTGAGACAAGGGGTGGCTTATAGATGGTTTATTTGGGGAGGAAATACAAAAGAACTGAAGAGGGGGCAGTGAGGATAATGAAGAAGAAAAGGAGGAAAAACCAATCCAATGGTGTGCTATCAAACTGGTCCCTAGCGTGGGCAACTGTGGTTTGATCCTGTTAGGCACCCTAAGAATAATTTATTTATTTTTTTGTTTTATTTATAATTTTTTAAATTGTTGTTCAAGTACAGTTGTGTCCATTTTCCCCCCACCATGCTCCCCCACCCCACCCATCCCCACCTTCCACCCTCAAACCTACCCCTTTTGGCTTTGTCCATGGGTCCTTTGTACGTGTTCCTTGATGACCCTTTCCCCTGTCACTCCTTCTCCCCTCCCCTCTGGTTACTACGAGTTTGTTCCTTATTTCAATGTCTCTAGTTATATTTTGCTTGCTTGTTTGTTTTGTTGATTAGGTTCCACTTATAGGTGAGACCATATGGTGTTTGTCTTTTACCACCTTGCTTATTCACTTAGCATAATGCTCTCCAGATCCATCCATGCTGTCATAAAGGGTAGGAACTCCTTTCTTTCTGCTGCATAGTATTCCATTGTGTAAATGTACCACAGTTTTTATATTCACTCATTTACTGATGGGCACTTAGGCTGTTTCCAGCATTTGGCTATTGTAAATTGTGCTGCTATGAACATTGGGGTGCATAAGTTCTTTTGAATTAGTGTTTCAAGATTCTTAGGGTATAATCCCAGTAGTGGAATTGCTGGCTTAAAAGGCAGTTCCATTTTTAGTTTTTTGAGGAAATTCTATATTCTTTTCCATAGTGACTGCGCCAGTCGCATTCCCACCAACAGTCCACTAGGGTTTCCTTTTCTCCACATCCTCACCTGCACTTGTTGTTTGTTGATTTGTTTGTGGTGGTCATTCTGACCAGTGTGAAGTGGTATCTCATTGTGGTTTCAACTTGCATTTCTCTAGTGATGGCTAGTGATGCTGAG
Organism: Carollia perspicillata; assembly: GCA_004027735.1. NCBI lineage: Eukaryota > Metazoa > Chordata > Mammalia > Chiroptera > Phyllostomidae > Carollia > Carollia perspicillata. Next base: position 5,653 of record PVKM010049526.1, read on the forward strand.
AATCTTTTCCTATGTCTCTGGGCCCTCTGTATGTCCTAACTTGGAGAAGTGTCTGTTCAGATCCTGTGCCCATCTTTTAATTGGGTTGTTTGTCTTTCTGGGAGTGGAGTCATGCGAATTCTTTATATATTTTGGAGATCAAACCCTTGTTTCAAAAATGTGTGTGGAACCATAAACAAACCCAAATAGCCACAGCAATTCTGAGAAAGAAGAACAAAGCAGGAAGGATCACAATACCTGATATCAAACTATATTACAAGGCTTCTGTAATCAAAACAGTCTGGTGCTGGCATAAGAATAGACACATAGACCAATGGAACAGACTAGAGAGACCAGAAATACACCCATGTCTCTATGTTCAATTAATATTTGACAAAGGGGGCAGAAGCATAAAATGGAGTAAAAATAGCCTCTTCAACAAATGCTTTCGGGAGATCTGGACAGCTACATGCAAGAAAATGAAACTCAACCACCAACTTACACCATACATAAAAATAAATTCAAGGTGGATAAAAGACTTAAATATAAGTCATGAAACTTTAAAAGTCCTAGAGGAGAACACAGGCAGGAAAATCTCAGATATTCCATGCAGCAGTATTTCACTGATATATCTCCTATGGCAAGGGATATAAAAGAAAGAATAAACAAATAGGACCTCATCAAAATAAGAAGTTTCTGCATGGCTAAAGAACAGCAGTAAAATGAAAAGGGGACCAACCATACGGGAAAATATACTTGCAAATGATATCCTGTATATGAAGAATATGATACTTGCAAATGAAAAATAATTTAGAGTGGACCTCCAAATTGTCTACCAAAGAATGAAAAGGTGAGAGGGCATTTATCTGCCAATTATCCTCTCCCATTTCTCAAGGGTTATGCCATCAGGGTCAGTACATCCCACTTCTCTGTTTGTTCTTCATATCAGAACTGCTGAGACAGTAGGAGGAAGGGCAGAGAACCCCTGGGCAGGTTAGAGAACCCCTGGGCAGAAAATGAGAGATACTCAGTGCAACTGTAACAACTGCTTGTTTCACTAACCCTTTTGTAAAGCCTTGCGTAGATTATGGCTGGCTACCCCTTTGAAGGTGACTGTGAAGGATTGGACTTGCATTTCCCCTTCTCTCAGGGATGAGGTGAGGGTGTTATTTAACTCCACAGTGCAGTGCATGGGAGCCAGATATGATGGAAGGACCTTAGCTACAAGGGGTGAACTGTATCAGACACCTCTTACACACTACTTCAGATCCCCTTGGCCTCATTTATGTCTCATTCCAGCCAGCACTGTCCGGTGCAGTCTCAGATTGGCTGTTGCCAATGTAATCTGTCAGAGCCCCACCACACCCCTGTACCATGCACCTGTCCTTCCCTGCAGCTTCTCTCTTGATCTGAAGGCACAGAATGTTCTGGGACTACGCTCACTGCCCACACATACAAAATCCAGATAGAAAGATGGAAATGAATAAATTCTTCTTCTTCTCTCTGCTCATCATGGATAATGATCTTTAATCAGCTCTGTGGAATCAGATGACTAGTAACTTTTCACTATGACCATTCAATCCTTTGATATATTTCTCTACTCTGCTCCCCATTGTGAAAGAGCTATTAACATGGGAATGTACTCCTTGAACTTTCTACCAAATCACTCACATACAAGGCATTGTCTCGAGCTCTGAATTTTGGGAAATCCAAGTGAAGCAAGGAGGTAACAAAATTATTATTTCAAGATGATGATTATCTGTCTGGAAAAACCAAACAATAAAAACAACAAAGCCCTAATAATAGAACTCAGTACATTGGCTTACAATGAAAATACACAAAAGTGACTAGCTGTTTTATATGTGAGAAATAACTTAATAAAAAATGAGTTAATAGGAAGTATACTAAACCTAAAGAGGACAAAAATGACTATGTCTGGGCCATAAAGACATGAATTATTGGAAGACTTGCCACATTCCAAGATGGAAAGGCTTAATGTTATAAATATGTCAATTCTCCACAAATTAATCTGTAAAATTAATGAAATTCTAATTAAGATTCTAATTCTTTAACCTAACAACTTAATTCCAAAAGATAGCTGACTGAATAAACTCATGAAAATAGCCAGGGACATTTTGAAAAAGAGTAATAAAAGATGACTAACCCTAATAAATAGGCAAGTTTGTTATAAAGCTATAATTTAAAAATTGTGCCTTACAGCTATAGATAGTCCAGGAACCTGGCCCGAGTAGAGACAGATGTAATATATGTAAAGAGTGGCATAAAATATCAGTGGGGAATTAGTGTATAGTTTTTAATAATATAGCACAATTGGCTAGTTACTTGGGAAAAAATATATCCGCCCCCCACCCTGACCCTTCACAGAGAAATAAGTTCCAGATGGAATAACAGCATCTTAGTTCGCTGCGTGTTCTTCCATAACTTTATTTTGGCATTTACTGTACTTTTTTTCTTTTTATGTGAAGGATTGCTTGCATATAATATTCTGCAATTTGTTTTCTTCATTTACTGTGACTTACCTCTGGGGAGTCGGAAAGAGACAGAGTTTGAGAGTGATAATAAAAGGGAGTTTGTCATAAATTAGTTGGTTCATTCAACGATTACAGAGTGCCCGCCATGTGCCAGGCGCTATTGCTGGTGCTGGGGACATGGCGGTAAACAACAACACAACTGCCCCATGAAACTTACACTCTCGTGGGGAGAAGAGAGGCCATAAACAAGTAAAATACACCATATGCTAAATGGTGGAAAAAGCTACCAAGGACAAGAAAGCAGAAAAAAAGGATAAGGAGGGCAGGCTTCACTGAGAAAGTGACATTTGAGTAAAGACATGACAGGGGTGAGGGAGACAGCTGTGGTGGTGAGGGGGAGGTGCTTTATTTCCAGGCAGAGAGAACAGTGAGGAGGAAGTGAGCCTGGCACGTTCACTACCCTGGGCACTGTTCTTTGAAATTGTCTCGAGAGAGAGAAGAGAGAGAAGTAGGAAAGGAGATTGGGGAGATAAGGCAAACCTTGCTTGGACTGACAGGCCTTTTGAGGTCTGGGGTGTGTCCTCTGAATGAGGGAGTAAACTGTTGGGAGGTTTTAAGCCGAGAGCAGACATGATCTAACTTAGTTTTTGTTAACTAAGTTAACAGGATTACTATAGGGAGAATAACACTCAGAGAAATCAGACACCAGGCTACTGGAAACACAGAGAAGACAGATGATAGTGGTTGGGACCAATGTGGTGGCAGGGCAGGTGGTTTAGGACATTGGTTTCTGGATATATTTAGAAAGTAGTGCCTACAGGTTTTGTTGACTAGTTGGATAAGGAGGGATGAAGCCACTAAGAGAAAGTCTGCAAGGTTCTGAACTTAATTATGAGCAATCAAAAAGGTGGATTTGCCATTAATAGAGATGGGGGTATGGTGGGAAGGGTAGGTTGTAACAGGGATGTCAGGGCTTATTTTTGTGTCTGTTACATTTGAGATACTTATTAGATATCCAGGTAGAGATATCAAAAATCAGGAGAGCATATGACCCTGGAACTCAGGGGCCAGTTCAGGCATGGATATATACATCTAGGAGTCACAGATCACATTTTAAGCCAGAGACTGAAGGAGATAACCAAGAGAATAGAGGCACAGTTCAGTGATTCTTATCATTAAGTGTTTTTTACAACAAAATTTTGTGTATTTTTATATAATTTTTAAAAACTGGTAATGCACTGGAAAAATATATGCAAAAATTTATATAATTGTCTGTGAGGTTAAATGTTCTAGGCTTGATACCAACAATAGAGTCATAAAAGAAATTACTAACAGATATAACTACATAATAATTTTTAAACATTCTGTATATCACATATGGCATATATAAAATAAGAAACCATTAAATTACTGAAAAAATTAGTGCCAATGTGCATGACATACAAATTACTATCCTCAATATGTAAACATTTCTTGCAAATCAGTAAGTATTCAATAAATGTCCTAATGATTAAAAAATAAGTATAGAACTGAACATGAAATTCATAAAAGAAAAAATAGAAACCCTCAGTAAGTATATAGGAAATGTACAAATTAAAATAACATCTTCGCCTAAATTGGCAAAAAGTATCTTTATGTAATACCACCTAGTTTGGGCAGTGGTGCTGAGAAATATTCATTCTTTATATGTTTACTGTAAATTAATATTAAATTTTCTGAGGCTGAAGTGGCAATGTCTAACGGTGCCTTACACTGCACATACTCTTTGACTGAAAAGTTCACCTCTTATAATTTATGCAAAAGAAATGCTTTAGTTTATGGGTCATGATTTGTTTTTAAAAAGTGAATTAAAAGATTTTAAAATACTTTAATAGTAGATATTAAGTTGATAGGGAGAAAATTAAATAACTAATATTAAAGAATTGATTAACTAAATTTTACTACATCCATATGATATGCTGTCATAGGCATGTTGTAGAACAATAATTATTTATTAGAATATGTGTGTGAGTATATGCTCTTTGTTAAACAAAGCTGACAACAAAACAAAAGGTTTTGTTGGACGGAAAGCTACTCAGTTTTCCACTTCTAAAAAAATATGCCTACAATCTGCATTTAAAAATCTGAAATAAAATAGTTGAAAAAGCACATTTGTTTTTTTCTGGACAGTGGAATCACAAGTTGACTTTATTTTTTCCTTTCTGCTTAATTATATTTTCTCAGTCCTTCACAAAACAAAATGTTTTTCTGACTTGGTGTAGCTGGAAACTGAAATCAATACAGTAAGGAATAAAAGAAGAAGGCCCCACAGTCCTGGTTGCCATCCAGCCTTATATAATCCTGGGATGTTTCGAAACCACCCAGCTACGTGCTGACAGCTGCTCCAGATGTCTGCGTGCAGCGTCACAGCACGTACTTGTCTCGGCGAATTGGCTGGCTGGGCACACGAACAACCCGCCCTTTATTTATCTGCATTTTTGCAAAACAATTTCCCTTGTCTTCATAATTTTGCTTTTCTGTTATAAATTCAAGGCACTTTACTATGCACTTAACGTACTTGATAGCATTCATACCAATATCCTCCAAGTTGAAGGCTAATATTTTCTTCAACCAGTGAGGAAAGCAGAATACAAAGACTTTAAGTAACTTGCTAAATATAATTGGCAACTAAGGAATAAAGCTAAATTTCAAATGCTGGTCTCGGTACCCCAAACTTTTGCTTTTTTCACTATAATTTTTGTTGTAAAGAGTGAGTCAGAGAAACATTATTTAAAGGAGGGACATCAATTAAATGACACCAAA